>ML798080.1:99461-113306 GCA_009831015.1 Picea engelmannii
AATTTATCAGATTAATCATTGATCTTCTTAAGTTGTTTCTTTGTTTTAAACTAAATCATTGTCTTCTCTTATGTTTCTCTAATTCGTTGTAGATACTTGGTGGGAAAACTATGGCACAAAGGTACCTATTCTACAGAAGATGGAAATTCAGGTGCTTAGCCAGACATGTAGCTCTTTTGGTTGTGAGCGCAACTGGAGTGTATTTGAAAAAATACACACCAAAAAGCGCAACAGGTTAGAGAATTTCAAATGAAATTTTAAATTCATTATAAAATTATAAATTATTAAATTGTCATTTAAATTTTATGCTCCTTTACATTCTAATAAATTAATATATGATCCTCCTACAGGTTGGATACCCCACGTCTCAATGATTTGGTCTACGTCTACTACAATCTCAGGCTGTGGGTGAAGCAGCTTGAGAAGAAACGTGATGTGAATGTCATTTCATTGGATGAGATTAACATCACTACTGCATGGAGGGTGGAGGTCAAGGAACCTGTTATTGAGACTGCCCTTGATTGGCTAGAGGATAGTGATGATGATCATGGTATCTCTGAGGACTTGGATCAGGATGTTCCACCGGATATTCAGTTTCACGCCGAGTCTGCGAGTGTGCCACCAGCGGAGCCACAGTCACAGTCAGAGGGAGATAGGCCCAGTGGTAACACTAGCAGTCTACCTCCTCTACCTTCTTCTAGGGGACATCAGTCTCGAGGGTCTTCTAGTTCTTCTAGAGGAAGTTTGACTCCAGTACGAGGCGCACATGCCTCAGGGGCACCTACTCCTAGTGCTAGAGGAGAAGCACTTTCTGTAGCAATTACCTTTGACTATAAAAGGGGTAGAGGGAATCGATAGTTTATTTAGTATTTACTTGATTTCATTGTAGATGACTCATGAGTCATGACTCATGATGAGTCATGACGATCATGAGATACACTTATTATATTTTTTCATTTTGATGACTCGGGAATTAGGATTCAAGACATGATTCATTTTTTATGTGCGATGTGTAATGTCCCTTTCCAAATAGGAGCTCTAGAGAGGAGGCTTAATGGTCTAAACCGCCCCGTTAGACTATAGCCAGGGCCAAAGAGGGGTAAACAGGGTTACTAGAGGTCACTCCAATCACAGGTGTTATATTCGGAAAGTGACATTGAGCTAAAAAGGGTTAAAAGCGCTTTTAAGTCATTATGAGCTAAAAATAGAAGTCAACAGTGAATTAGGGTTTCAACAGTGATTTAGGGTTTTGGAAGTCAACAGTGAATTAGGGTTTCAGCATGATTTAGGATTTTGGAAAGATATAAAGGAAGGGTCAGCAACCTAATTCATCATTATGCAGATTATGACTTGTCATTGAGGAGAAGAGGTGCATCTCAGGAGAGATAGTTCAGTGTATTCCAGGAGGAAGACACCAGTTGGATGATTTTGATGTTGAAAGACACACCCTAGTCACCGGGAAGATCATCCAGGTCTTCCATCATTCTTCATTGATTCCGCAGTGCTCCCATATTCTAGGTATTATCTTTTAGTTGCTTAATTGTATTACGGCTAAGATCCTTTTGTCTTTTGATCTAGCCGAGTGTTGTTATTTTATTCAGCCGCAGTTGCTTATTTGTATTCCGGCTAAGATCCTTTGTCTGTTGATCTAGTTGAGTATTGTCAGTTTATTCAGCCGCATTCGACCATTTTGTAATCCACAGAGATATCATAATACAAACTTTGTAGTCCTTTGTCGCGTTTATTATTTGTATGATCATTTATATGTTGTAAACCTTTGATCCTACACACACATTAGCAGCGTTTCCTAGACTAGCCAAGTCAAGAACATTACATGATGTATCACTAGACATCTTATATATCTTATATATCAGTTTTATTTCCATGTTCATGTGGCAATCTGTCTATTTGATGCTATTGTTGCTTTAAATGTTTCAAAAAATTTTAAAAAATGAATATTTTTGTATTTTTTTAAGTTTGTTGATGTTTGTCGATTTTTTGCGATAAATACGAAACAATGTTTTCTGGACCCCCGACAATTTTTTCGCCGATACGATTTTTGTAACTTTGGCCTAAATGTCACCAAGTGTTCCTCTTTATTTTTCAATTTTGAAGTTTCCAGTTTTTTCCATAATTTTTTTTATAGTTTTTTAAATATATATTATTGTTGCTCAACATGCCATTTCCTAAAAACTTAGGCAAGACTCTAGCCTTTCCAGACACCCATATCCAGGTTTTGGACATACCCACTTTCCAAAAACTTGTGCAACATAGAGGATAACTCTCTTTTTGGATTTATTTCCAAATTCATGAATAGCAGTCCTAATTTTTTTGCATTAGCATTCCTAAATAAGTATCTTTGTTACAAGAAGAAATTGAAATATACATTGTAACATCCATTTACAACACTCTGATAGAACATATTCTCTCTTCAAATCATGTAGAGCTGCAAAAACTAAAAGGCCTTCGGAGATCCTATTATTACAGTTATCCATCTTTCCTTGGCATTTTAAGTCAGTTCAAAACAAGAGAACAAAGAGAACTTTATGCCACAATTTTGGGGTTTGCTTCTCCAGAACTGAATCTTAGTTGAATAAAAAGTGTTCCAAGATAGCCCCCTGAAGAGAAAGGGCTTGTTTGGATAACTCAGAGTCATCAGCCATAACATTGATCCGAATTGCATCCTTGCCTAAATTCTTTTGTAAAATGTAATAAACTTGCAATTATTTTTTTCATTTCATTTTGTTTTTTTTGGCAAAATGGGAAGTGGAAACAAACCATGTGACGGTTGGCCTTCCCAATGCAGCAAATTAAAAGAATGAAGGTTGTAGCGAAGAGGGCAACCAAGGGAGATGCAAGGAGAAAGAGGGAAGGACAGTAGTAGAAGTTAGAGCTCGAAGAGGGTAGCCTGCTTGAGGTTGAGTAGACGAAGGAGTTAATGTGTCTGTTCACTCTAAGTGAAGATGTCTTTGAGCCATGGCCTGCTACAATTTTGGTTTTCACAGTGAGTAACAATACACAAAGTCTATGTATTGTTCACCCATTTGTAATTTCTCCTGAGCCTAATAAAAATCCCATTTAAACTGATATCTGTGAGTTAATGCATTATGTTCTTTGGGTATTTTTTCTATGAGTTACAGTTTTCTATACATTCTCCGTGGAAGTATATTATTCAGCCTGTAGCACCCATTCACATAATTTATTGTTGGTTGGGTGTTTTTCTTTTGCCCACTAGTTGTACACATAGTTTTTTTCTCGCTAGACGTTTTATCCTTTGCCTAGGCGTGTTGTTTACTGCCTGGACGAATTCAAAGACCCTTGGGTGAATTTACATACCCTTGGACGTGTTCTCCTCTCCCCGAGCGTTTTGTTTACTCCCTGGGCGAATTCAGAGACCCTTGGACCTATTGTTTACTGCCTGGGCGAATTCAGAGACCCTTGGGCGTTTCATTTACTACTGGGCGAATTTAAAGAACCCCAGACGTTTTTCTCTGATGGTGTGTGCCTAAAATCGCCCCTGGTCATTATTATCTGATGTCGAGTGCTTAAAATCTCCCTGGGAATTTTTCTCCATTGTTGGATGACTAAATTTGTCCACTAAGCATTTTTCTTCATTGTTGGGCTGTGTAAAAGAGTCTTTAGTCAGCTAGTGTGAGTTTAGCAAGAGTTTTGGGTTTTTAAAACAGTCTTGTTGCTTAACATTAACACCTCAGCGTTACCTCCATGTTTCCTTTGATTTTAAGCATGTACATTGATTTTTTTTATGACTGGCGAAAAACGGCAACTGGGTCAGTCTCATACTCGCGTGACACAGGGTCGATTCCCACAGCTACCACTATAACTTCCAGGTGCCATACGTATTCCCCTTTCGCAAGCACGAGTAAATCGGGGGGATTTGAACTCGGAACCTCATTGAACATAACACTTCATATCACGGCACTTGCCAATTGCGCTGCCCCCTGGGGGCTAAGCATGTACATTGATTACTCTTGAATGCGCAGTGCAATAAATTAATTCCGCATCCATATTGTTGAGACAGACAAGCCATAGGCCCACCGTTTACAGATCAAACATTCAGCTCTCTATATACATGCTGAAAAGAGATTTTTTTTTTTAAAAATTCACCTATTTGACTCTTTCGATGATCGGGAGAAGAATTAGATTTTCCAGTTTAGTTTTCCCAGTTTCCCAAAATCTATGACGAGTTTGGAATCACCCAAGAGACCTGAAAACCGAGAAATACCTTGTTCTGATGCAATTCTTAACAACAGCGAGAGAACAAACAATTCAGCCCTATTATTTGTTCCTTTCCCCCCAGTAGCTTTGAATGTAAAACTATGGTTATCATTCAGGAATAAAATAAACTGAGCTCCACAAATTCCATGAGTCCCTTGACATGCACAAACAAAATATCCCTTTGCATCTGCTTTATCTATTTCCAGACTTTTCAAAGTTCTAGGACTCTTCATTCTGCTAGGTTTCCACACCCCTCCATAAGCAAAACCAATTTGATAACAAACCAGAATAGTCAAAGTCTCCTTATTTTGGAAGATCATTTCATTCCTAGCCAACCAAAGATCCCATGCTACAGTACAAGAGAGCACCTTGTGCGCTTTCACAGTTTGATCCTTTAACCATCTTACCAAACAAGTGACCACAGAATTCCCTACCCATTCTCCTTTCCTGTCTGTCAATTTCAGACCTTCACTCCAGATTTCTTTAGCATAAGGGCAGTGCACTAGTAGATGATCAATAGTTTCGTCACTAATTTTGCAGAGTATGCATCTGCCAGGCCTTTGTCATGACCTCTTCTTACAATTGTCCCAAGTCAGTACTTCATTTGATAGTGCTAGCCATAGGAATAACCTAGTTTTCAAAGGACTTTTAATTTTCCATAATGACTTCCACCACCACTTCTTTTCACCCTCTTCATCCTCCTAGAAACTAGCCTTGTATCCTCGCTGTGCGATAAACTTTCCATAGGATTTGTTCTTAGACTATATAATTCCTTCCTATTCCTCCCTCAGCCAAATAGCACTAATATATATTTCGCCATATCCTAGTATCTTATCCAGTATATTCTAAAAAAATTGTTGTATCTGTCTTGGATACCATATGTATATCTATGCTCATATGTGCATCTTAGTCTAGAAGTAACAACCAAGAGCAATGAAAAAGACTTCTTATTACATTCCTGGCAAACAAAGCAACACAAGAGGGAGGCGTCTTCACCATGATGGAAAGTCTGAGAAGTTATAGAATTGCACGAAAATGCCAATCAAAAACTGCAAAGAATGCCTTGTGTTTTATTGCCGGTGCTGGTAAGGACATTAAGATTGGATGTCAGATTAATGTGGTACAGCTAGCACCTAAACCCACCTCTATCATCCATGATTATGTTAAGAGTTGTCCTATCAGCACCTGACAGAGTCATCTCTCGTGATCTCATATTGGGATAAACCTGTCATGCCATCCATTTCTTAGACATCTGGAAGATTTACAGGTTTCATATCAGATCCATCTCCTTCATAGGATCTGGTCAGGAAACAGATACTCGATACAGATCAGCTTTAGATACCTGGAAGACTGTCTGATCAATTGTGTGTGTGACAAATTCATCTCAGATCCATTTCCATGGGATCTGGTCGGAAAGAGAATCTCTGTGTATCAAGAAATATGGTGCACTAGTGCACTTGTTGCTATTAACTGTTTCAATTTAAGGTTTATAAATGCCTCTTCAAACTCTCTTGAAGAGCTTGGTTCATGCAGAGATTGATTGTAAGTCACTAAATGTTGGTTTGTAAAGGAAGATGCTTATCTTCATGAATATATTCAGGTAGGTCGCAGAATAGAAGTTTTTGCCTCCGATTTTGCTTACTTCAGTCAACAGGTTGGCTATCCTCAATGGCTTTCACAACCTACTGCAAACCTAGTTTTAGCAGAGTCAGCCATCATGATCTTATACCAGGCTAAACCAATCATGGCATCCATTTTTAAGACACCGAAAAGACTTGCAGGATTCATATCAGATCCATCTCCTTTATTGGATCTGGTCAGGAAACAGATCCTTGATACATATCAGCTTTAGATACCTCGAAGACTTCCTAACAGATTGTGCATGTGATGGGATTCATCTCAGATCCATTTCCATGGGATCTGGTAAGTAAGAGATTCTCTGTGTATCAAGAAATGTGGTGCACTGGTGCATTTGTTGCTATTAACTGCTTCAATTTAAGGTTTATGAACGCCTCTCTAAACTCTCTCTAGAAAAGCTTGGTTCATGCAGAGATTGAATGCAAGTCACTACACGTTGGTTTATAAAGGAAGATGCTTATCTTCTTGACAATACTGAGATATGGTAGAAATTTTTGCCTCGGGCTTCGCTTACATCAGTAAACTGGTTGGCTGTCCTGGATGGTCTTTATGACCTACTTCCAACCTGATTTTAACAGTCACAAACGAGGAAATTGCTATATTTATGGTCTCATTTTATAGACGATGAAAAAGCATTAAGGTTGTTCCATAATAGCAACAGGTGCGAGCCACAAATGACTTGGACTTTGTGTTTGATGGATTTTCCACCTGCCACATAGCATTTAAGGCTGAAAGCTACTGCTTATGTTAATAATCCAACCTGCCTATTTACATTAAACCTTTGAATCTAGACTTATAGTAGACATGATAGTTCTCACATGTTCAAGGATTTGAAGCAGTGTTTCAGAAATTGGTAATAAGGTAATTCCGCCTGAAATGAGTCATCTCACTGATTTCAAAAAACGTGAATTTTAAATATCACAATTCAGCCAATATTTTGAAAAAAAACAGCAGCTGCAACAGAAAGGCCACTTAAAATGCATATTTTTTAACTCGTCTTTATTGTTAAGAGATGTTTCGCCGATTTAGCCCAGTTTTTCCCAAGTCAATGAATCCAAATCTTGGCCAAGTCATTGCCAAGTCTGAGTTCTGCAACACTGATTCAAAGCACTGAAAATGACCTAAGTTACCAGGATCCAGATAAGGATATGGATCCGTCAGTTTTTTAAAAATCAAGGATCCGGATACGGCAGGGAAACAGCAAGCACAAACAATATAAATATATTTTTATAATTTTTAAAAATAAAATTTACATAAAAATAAAAAATATATATACAAATTTTTAAATATATAACTTGTATATAAGCCCCGAGGGTTAGTTCAATTGGTCTAGAGCCAGACGTAAGATATTTTCTGCTTGTTGTTGGTCACAGATTCGATCTCTTAATCCCCTTGGGGTTAGACCTTATAATCAGGGCCTGAGACTCTACTCAGTTTACCATCCATGGATCATGGGGAAGTACTTGAAGAGCTTTCCACTAGGGTTTCCAGGTAAAGTTAACTATATATTTAATAAAGCATTTATTTAATGAATTAATGTGACATCAAACTTAAATATGTTATACAAACTTTATTTTATATATAATTTTAAATAACCTTTAAATGTTCATAACTTTTATTTAAAACCGGTCGACTCAACCCTGTTTACCTTGTTTATGTATTCATAAATTATATTTAAAACCCTGTTTAAAATGCGACGACTCGAGCCTGTTTATATATTCATAATTTATATTTAAAACCAGTCAACTCGACTCGACACTATAGATTGCGTGCATACAAAAAATAGCCGACAGAGCTCGTGCGGATATGGAATTAGGTTCCTCACATATTTCGGCAAATTTCAAGTTTTAAATGCAGCAAACCCAGTGACTATAACGGTGATGTTTTCCTTCCGTACGAATCCTGGGAGGATCCCAGTGGATCCAGATCCGTATCCGTATMAGATCCAGGGATCCGCGGATCCAACCCGGGAGCCTGACAGATACAGTAACATAGAAAATGACCTTTGCAGGTTATGGTCCTCTTGAAAAAGCTGCTTAGCTTATAACCAGAAAAGGAGGCTGCTATAGAGGAGTTCCCAGCCAAGGATACCACGAGACATTTATCAAATGCATTCTGTTTTCATAGTGATTCCAATCTGAACCAAGAAATTGCTTATCGTTGTTTCCAAATTCCTTTCTACTTTAGTTGAGGAAGTATAAGATTGTGTTTACAACTTTACCCATTGCAATATTGTGAAAATTTCAAGTTTTAAATGCAGCAAACCCAGTGACTATAACGGTGATGTTTTCCTTCCGTACGAATCCTGGGAGGATCCCAGTGGATCCAGATCCGTATCCGTATCAGATCCAGGGATCCGCGGATCCAACCCGGGAGCCTGACAGATACAGTAACATAGAAAATGACCTTTGCAGGTTATGGTCCTCTTGAAAAAGCTGCTTAGCTTATAACCAGAAAAGGAGGCTGCTATAGAGGAGTTCCCAGCCAAGGATACCACAAGACATTTATCAAATGCATTCTGTTTTCATAGTGATTCCAATCTGAACCAAGAAATTGCTTCTTGTTGTTTCCAAATTCCTTTCTACTTTAGTTGAGGAAGTATAAGATTGTGTTTACAACTTTACCCATTGCAATATTGTGAAAAAAAACCTTTACCCATTGCAAGCAACAGGCATGTATGGAAGACTAAGAAATCTGGTTCACTGGTGCCTTTGTTGCTATAAATTCCTCTCAATTTAAGCTAGGTTTATGCAAGCCCCTTAAAATATATCATGGAGAGGTGCATTCAGGCCGAGATCAAATGTGAGTAACTACATGGTGGTTTGTGAAGGATGTAGCTTATGTTCTTGACAATACTGGAGTAGGTCACATGATACAAGTTTTTGCCTCCATCAATAGATTGGTTTGATACTATTTGACCTTTTAGAACTTAGATCCAACCTGACTTTAACACTACAGGGTTTCAATCAAGTAGGTTTCTATATTTATGATCCCACTCTATAGAAGACTTACATGGAGAAATCATTAAGGTTGATGTAAGTAAGAGGAACAGATGGGAGACATTTGTGGTGGTTGGGGGCCATGTTCAATGGGCCTTCCACCTACCTTATAGCATTCTAAGAAAAGCTCCAGTGTCACTGCACATGTTAAAAATTATTAATCAGTGATGCATTTGTCTACGTGAAACCTTATGACTAACGTTTTGGTGATCATGATGGTTTTCCCATTAGTAACAGGACTCGCCAAGTCAACCCAGAACTAGCTGAACCAACTGGACCCAAAGCCAAAAAAGGTCAATCCAGGTTTCAGACCTAGGTTGACCATCCAGGTTTCAGACCTAGGTTGACCCACACACCCTCCAAAAAAGAGAAAAACGGGCCAACTCTACCCAAAAACTGGAAAAACCCATCAAGTAAATCATGAACACATCCACTTAAAGGAAGAACCTCCGAGTAAGCTTTGACCAACTGAGTCAAATGGTTTATAAAATAAAATACAAGTCATTTTACCGTTCTTACTCATTTGTCCTGGAGTTTTCACAGAAGGGTTCTTCTGTTGGCACTAATTCCTAGAGGCTACAGGTTTTTATATTTTTAGTATTTATCCAGTATTCCAAATTGTCATATGATCTCAGATTTGACTTTGAATCTTAAATCTTGATATTTGACATTCATGCATCAGCCATGGTCCATGGAAATTTTGGATCTTATTGAATCTGGATGGATGATTGAAGGTAATAGATATGATCGATGATCATGATTATATCATGCACATTGTATGATATACTTGGTTATGTTTGATATGTTAATTTTGCACTGCATTCAGTGTATTTGCATTAAATCAGTGTAACATCACATGTATAATCTAAAAAAACATTTATTTTTCTGGAAAATCTATAGTTTATTTTTTCATGGTGTCAAGTCTTTTCCAGGTTGACTCAAGTCTTTACCAACTCCTGAGTCGAGTTTGACTCTCGGGCCAAAACAGGCCATATCCCAAGTCAAGTCTGGTGACTGTGGTTTTCTCCTATCAGAAGATTTGAAGCATTAATAATGAACTTTAAAGGTTATGATCTTTTGCAATAAGCTGCTAAGCTTAGCTCAGCTCCAATAGAGTATATATAATAATTTTCCAAATGGCAAAGCCTACAGTTATTTTGATGCTCCCTGCCCATCAGCCCAGCCAATCAATACCAAAAGGGGATTTCCTTCCTTAGAGAAGACAAGTGCTGTCCTACAGAGGTCAGGATCAGCCCCAACTGGTTTTGTTAACTTTTCCAGCACGGGGTGAGAGAGATATTTTCACTTTCTTTTGATTTGTCATCGAGGGCTGGTCCATACATAATTTGGAAAGCCAGTTCGTTCAAGCCGTTACATACTATCTAGCTGGGAACCGGATCTGGGACAAAGAAAGGGTCCAAACTCCCCTGTTACTCCATCCTTTTTCCGACAAGCATTTCTTTCCCCTGCCCATCATGGGATTATTTTGCTGAGGATATTGACACCAAGGGTATCAGGTCACTGTTGCCTCCACTTGATCTATTGATAGTAAAGCATCTAAGCTTTCCAATTATAAGAAACCATTATTTCCAATAGAAAAGGAACGTCAGTTCTGTACAGTGGAGAAATCATTCAAAAAAGCACTTAGTCTAGAAAGAGTCATGATCAAAGCAAAGGTTTTGCTAAAGTTCACTTTTGACTCATCAAAAGAAGGTAGGAGTAATTTTACTCAGTCAGCCAATAAACATTTTAATTTTTCAATAATTCTTGGATGAGTTACGCCACAGACAGACCCAAATTAAGAGTTTTGCATCCAATCAAAGAGGGCAAACCTCGTCTCCCAAACCAGATGAATAAAAACTCGAGATCAAAAATATTTTTATTTTAAGAAATTTCTGGTGTTCACTTTTCACTCGTCGAGAGAAGCTAAGGAGTACTTTTATTCAGTCAAAAAGCAATCAACATCCTGATTTTTCAGTAATTCTTGGGTATGAGTTTCCCCATAGACACACCCCAATTAAGAATTTTGCATCCAAGCAAAGAAGGCACATCTTGCATCCAAATCCTGGTGAATAAAAAATTGAGGGATAAAACATATTTTCTTGTAAGAATTTCAGCCATTCTCACCTAAATATAGCGATGAATGTCATGTAATAGATCCACAAGGCATTGGATAAAACTAGAACATTGAAAACAAAAGACCACATACCTGATGATCTCTCATCGGGTTCCAATCATGCTCCACAAAAACTACTGTATCTGCTGAAGTTAGATTTAATCCAAGTCCTCCAACTGCATTGCATAATATCCAATGCACTTAGAAGATTGTAACAGAACACTGTGTATGAATGACCTTTCACATTATAAAAATGAAATATTTGTTCTGACTCACCATGTGTTGTGAGAAGGAGAACGTCAATGGTCGGGTCCGAATTGAAAGCTTTTACAATGTCAAACCGTCTTGAAGACTCAACAGAACCATCCAAACGCAAATATGTCACACTGTAAGTGGTGCAAATAAGTCATGATTTTGAAGAAATTATAAAAAACATGCTCAATATTTCTCAAACTGCAGAATGAAAAAACAAGTCATGTATAAGATTAAAAATTATGCTCGAAATTTGCCAATCCAACCAACCATGTTTTATGATGAGAAAAAACTAAACCTTAAAAGAGAAAATGTATCTCGCAAGCTGATCAAGATTGCCTCAAGTGACAAAATAAACATTAGCTAATGCACCTTGCCAGCAGAAACTAAAGGCCTCTGAAAATTTGAACATGATCACCTACAATACCATTCCAGTCCAACTGGTCTAACACGGGGTATACAAAGACCATTTAAACCTATCTCTATATTGCAAACAAGCATTTCTTCTGCAGTTGGCATACTCGGATCTTCGCATTTCCATTAGAAATTTTAAGAATGCTATTATTAATCAGTATAAATGCTCTGACAAATTATATAGACAATAGAAAAGGCCTTTGAACATAATCACCTACATTACCATTCCGGGCCAACTGGACTAACACGGGCGGGGTATACGAACATTTAAAACTATCTCTGTAGTGCAAACAAGCATTTCTTTTGCAGTTGGCATACTCAGGTCTTTGCATTTTCCAATAGAAATTGTAAGAATGATATTATTAATTAGCATAAATCTTCTGACAAATTGTTTCCTTGCCCAATCCAGTGAATCTGGCTAGACACATGCCACTTAAGGCGTCTTACAATGGAAAGCACCAACACTTTAAATAGGCTTCATCACATCAAATTACATGGGCCACCCAATACTATGGACCTATAAACTACCTACGGTAAACCCATTAATGACCAAATCAAGGTTAACCTAATTACTCTTTGACCAAGTCAAGGTTAACTTAACATTTCCCCCTTTAAACTTGACTTGAGGTAAACAACTACCCCTCCCAACACAAAGTTTATAACTGGGTATCCAGATATACAACATGACCCCCTTAATTATGTCACATAGGTTTACATCTAGACCTTAACACCAGTAATCCAACAAACCAAGGGTATGCATGCCTAAACAAGGTCTTATAGTCATATGCACATTTACATGTGATTAAATCTAAAACCCATAAAAAATGTGTACCACTACATTCCCGAGCATCTGCTATGAAACATCAACAAATTTATTTTCCTGCATCCATCCTGCTACAAACACGGTTACACGAACAGAGTGCTTCCTAACCAAGTACTTCTCATCATCTCTCCACATTGTTTCATTGTGCCATTCAACATGACCCATAAACCCATGGTTGTTATGGAGATATCTCTTCCAACACTTTGTCATTGCATTGACAAACTACATTTGCTACTCAAACATAACCTCAAAAGCACTAAGTTGTAATGCACTTGTAACCATCTATATACTTGTCAAACTAAGTAGATCAATGTTTACCTCATAAATTAATACCTACCTACCCAATTCCAAGATTTCATGACAATGGACATTGTCATATCTTTGCACCCAGCAACTACAAGATGCGCATAGCTCAAAAGGAAAGCATTCCACAACCTTTGGCACAGACTACACATATAGATAGCAGATGTATTTCTTGGACTTTTTATCCAAATTCTCATATGCAACACCATACCAAGAGGCTCATATCCAATCACACAACCTACTGTACTTCATCCTTTGACTGATCAAATTGACTCGCCATGCAAAAGTGGGTCCTAGTGCTACTTCCATGGTCAATGAGCCCATATGTGAGTTTATCTGACAATGAACAACTAAATAACACTACCTCTAGCCAAGGCAACAAATCGATTAGTAAATTAAATTAGACTCAACACTTTATTGGTCCACAACTAGTTAATAAATTCATCCACAAAGCTTTGTGTAACAACAACTTAGAGTGTCAATGCACCAACACTATTGATAGTATGGTAGCTGCGGGAGGTATTAACCTCCACGTGTAACCCTGAGAAGAATAGAATATTCCAAGAAGCAAGAAAAACCCTAAAATGTTGGATAATAACCCTAGGAGGCAACTCGGCTCAAGAGAATATTTATTATTGAGTTATTAGCCTCCAGAAGTAGAAGTCGACCCAGTTAGCTCACTTGGAAGACTATAAATAAGAGGGCGTTAGAGCTCATTTGTTACCTCACCTCTCAAAACTACATAAGGCCAGTGGTGCGCAAGTTTGGAGAGGAGCTACAGCTGCAGCTAATGCAACTGGCAAATTTCAGCTATGGCTTGGACTTTCTCTTGGTTATGGTTTGGACTTTCTGCTTGGCCTTTGGTTATTCTTGCTTGGCGCGCTAGCCCTGGAGAGAGGTACGCTACCTTGATTGGCTATTTGATTCTAGGGTTTGCTTCCAGAATTATTCTCTCTATCAAGGTTAAGGTGCTCGGGGGTGGCTTCGGCCTATGGTTGGGTGACAATATTGCTATATTGTCTATGGTTAAACAAGCACACCTATTATTTCTAACAGGTTATGGG
>ML798080.1:131808-150766 GCA_009831015.1 Picea engelmannii
CATCTGTTTGAAAAAAACAAAATTAGAAATCTCTAGAAACCCTAACAGCCTCTCTTTTTATATAAGAAAAAGCATTTCATTTCACTCATTCCTCACACTTTCTTCATCAAGAAGAGTTTCTCATAGCAGCAGCAGGCATTTTGTTTGTGTTTTGGACTCTGGAGCATTGGGAGCAAGCTTTGCTGCATTTCCAGCAAAAGGACAGTTGTGGGAAGCAAGAAGAAAGTTGTGGGCAGCCATATATTTGTTGAGCAGATTTATTTATTTTTTTTGAAGCATTCATGGCTTCTCAAAGTGTCATTTCTAATGCCCCTAGACCTCCTCAAGCAAGCAAGGAGCAAGAATACTATCCTCTTTGGAAGTATGTTACCAAAGATCAAGCAAATAAGTGGTGGAGGTTCATATGAATGGTGAAATTTATGTGATAATGGCTCACATTTTGCATGAAGGGGTCGAGGATGTTCATGTTTGTGGACATCCTAGAAATTCAAAGGTGAGGACCAAAGTTGACAGAGAGCATAATGATGGTCAAAAGTTGAAAGACCAAAGAAGCATTATTGGTAGCAATACTCACTTGGCTTCAGAAATGAGCCGAGGATTGTCCATGAAGCAAGGAAAAGGATGATGGCACAAGTTGAAGAAGGGACATCAAAACCTCCAGCTACAGGTAAAGATAGCAGACTGGTAAGAATGTTCAACGATCAAGGGAGAGAAGAAGCCAAGACAAGAGTGGCAAGGGCCATCTATGCCTGCAATATCCCTTTTAATGTGGTTTGGTTCCCTTATTGGAAGGATTTGGTGAGGGAAATTAACATAGCCCCTCAAGGTTTCAAAGCACCAAACATGAAAAAATCAGAACCATCTCTGGGCATTGATAGTCTTCTCTCCCGGATGTGGAATGGATTATTGGGAAGGACTTCAACATAGTTGAGTGGGAGGGTGATAGGGGAGGAAGAGTTGGTTTAGTGAGATATATATTTCATATTCAGCAATTGTCACTTGTAACTCCTTAATTTGACAAACATTTTCCCTTTCAATTATATTCAGCTCTGGAATTAATAATTGATTTTCCAAATCAATATTGATGTAATTTCCATTATGGTCCAAGTTGATAAGGACGTTAACCTCTCTTATTTGAATACCCCCCTTTAATGTAACACGAAATATAACTATCTTCGCAAGTAAATCTTCCTCCTTTTGTATTACTCGAATCCATTTTGTTTTTGTTTTTTTCATTTAGGATTTTATGATAAATGATACTTTGATGATGAAGCTTATATACTCCCTTAATATTGTATTTTATACTCTGTTTTTATGCTTCTTTACACTTTACACTTTGAACTTAGATTCTCTATAACTCTTTTTTCACTTTTTAAATGTTTAGACTGTACCCTTTCCACTTTAAATACCTTCACGTTTTCCACTTGCTAAAAAAGTAACTTTATATTAAAGACTTCAATGGCTTCTTTGGAAATTTAAAATTTCTTTGATAATCCGCTTTTTATTTTTTATAAATTATGCACTTGGAATATATATATATATATATATATATATATATATATATATATATATTTTAAAACTTCAAATACTCCTTGAAATACTCTTGAACGGGCACTTCCTATTTATCGTTAAAATTTTGTTTCAATAGAACCTTTAAACAATTGCTTAATAAAACGTTTAAAATCAAGTCGGTTGATCGTACGGATGCAACCGTACAGAACAGTAGGACATGGGTGCAACACTCCACTTAATTAATTTTCGAACTGTACGGATGCTAGATGGAGGTACAGCCACTTAATTTTCAAACTGCATGTACGGTAAGGGGAGCAGACTGGCAGCAATTAGTTTATTGTTGTACGGACATAACAGAACTGGAAAAGGTACAGCAGCTGGCAAACATTGTACGTTGCGGCTGCTGGATGATACAATTGTCCTCTATATAGATTTTGATTGACAAATATTTCACAGTAGAGCAACGAATTAATGTGAGACCTAACCGATGCCTAGAATTTTTTTTCCTTTGAACAAGAATGTCCCAAGGTTGGTTGTATCTTCAATTTCGATTTTCCCCTTCGATTTTTGTTTTAGGAATCAACGCGACTTGGTATTCCTTCCTTCTTTTATTATATATATATATATATATATATATATATATTTCAAATTTAGAATGAACAGGTTTTTTTGTGTGTTTTCTTGAGATCTGGTACGGTTCTTCTTCTGATTTTCTTGCAGCAGAATAAATTTTTAACTTTAAATGGCCAAGGGCCAAGTTTTCGGTCAAAGACGAGAAGTTCTGAAAATTCTGAACTGTATAGGGCCAGGGACCTGACGTGGTCAATGACCAGGAATCAAAGAAACTCTAATTGATAATATGTGGCCAATGGTCGGGATCAACAACGAAGCTTTGATACCAATGTGGTTAACCAACTGGTTCACTTACGTAAATATCCATGTTAATAGGACAATAGGTTAAAATCCATATAGGTTAGTAATCTATATTAAATAATAATGTATAACAATATGAAAAATAGTGAGATCTTTACAAATGAGAAATGAGGGTTGTATATATACCCACGTAGGGGTGCCCTTTCATAAGAGACATGACCTTTCATATGAGGTTTCTCTTCATTAGTAATTTAATCGTTAATTAATAGTTATTCATTATTATTATTATTATTATTATATGTTTGTTACAAAATACACGTGCCAATCTAGTCTTTCATTGACCACAATATATATGTGCTTCAATCCTTGAAATGAGCATACTCTACATTGGACCTTGTATTCTGAAATCTCACTCGTAATTGGACATGTGATGATGAATGTTACATGGATGTGAAATATTGATATACTTGCAGGCTAGTCCTTTATTTCCAAGCATTCATTAAGCAATTTACTTTGCATTCCATTGGATATTGGTGTATAATGATGAATAACTAATACATTAATGATGATGAACATTTTGTTGGGAAAGTCCCTTAGTCATTTTAAGGCTAGAGACATGCTCCGACATCTATAAATAACAACAGGGAGCTATACTTAAGCATATAAAACTGTGGCTTGGGATCCATTGCATACAAGGATACATGAGAGTTCAAGAGGCTTGAGATTTTGTCTCGCCTTGTTGGAAGTCCTTGCAACCCATGTTGGTACCCATTCGACTAGTATTGCATTATACAGGACCTGAATACATACATCACTTCCACGTACCCTCAGGTATACCAAAGGTCCCATAGGCAACCTGAAACAAACCATTTGACCGTCGGAGTCTTACATTGCACTGAAAACAGCATTCGGGAAGATTACTCTCTCGTACTTTGGTTGTTCAAGCCTGCATGTATATCTGAGAGTTGTAGCATAAGGCACACCTTTTGACTAGAGGCCATTTTACCTTTTTTGTCTTGCCCAAAGTATCTTTTGTTTTACAAGCACTTGCAATTGAATGATATGGGAAAAATAGCACTCAATGAATAAATATTTGATGCATATAGGATAGCCTAAACATAATAAACGCTTGGAAATGCTTCACCATTTGGTATTTGATCATCAAATCATCAATCAGTCAAGAAATCTCCTGAGTATCTTTGGTCAACCTCATTTTCATAATCTAATCCTAGCCACTTTTACTCACTTGTACTTAAACAATAAGCTTAGGATCTAGTATAGGGAATCCCCCCTTAGATAAGAAACCATCTTCCAAACCTAGAAGTGAGGGGCAAGGCTGTCAAAGTGACAGTGGGCAGCTTGCCTATTTGTGCCCTTAGGTTTTCCCCTTGGAGAGGTTGGGACTTTTCCTCTAGGGAGAATCCAAGAGATAACAATGCCTATTACAGCTCATATTGTATGAGGTTCCACATTGTGATTTTGATTACATTGATGGAGATTTGTTGTTGGTTCCTTTGATCTTTTGGATTGACTTGGGGGAGATGCACCTTCATTGACCTTCTTCTCTTCTTGGCATTGGAGGTCTTTGGTTGGAGGAGCTTCACTTTTCCTTGGTTGGATGATTATGCTTGCTAGTTTGGTGGTCTTCTCATATGTGCTTGCTTTGTAAATCGCCACTTGGTTACATATTTGATGGCTATGGAGCATGCTATCTCAATATGGTGTGGTTGTGGTGTACTTGTTTATCTTGGATGTGCTACATCTTGTTCTTAGTTGATGGTTCTAGCCCCCCAAGGGGTTAGATGATGATGGTGTTAGAAGGTTGATGTTTCATGATGTTGTTGGAGTTTCCTAGTGACTTTTGCATGGCAATGTTGTATTATTGGTGTCACTAGGAGGGGGTGTTCTACATGTTCCTCTTGAGTTGGATGTGTAGTGGGTACATACTTGATGATTGGATGGGTTAGCATTTTCCAATGTCCCCTTATCTTACAATGTTGATGTGATTAGATGGTGTTGTGGTAGTGCACTTTGCCTTGGTCGGATTTCCCTCGGTGATATGACTTCACATTGTAACATTTTCTAGACATCACCTAAGTGGAATGTAATTGATGATGTTAGTACCATTGTGGATGTACTTTTTCCTAAGTTGGAGTTAGATGGGGAGGGTACTACATACATCTTTGATGAACAAGCCTTTTTCTAAGGTTTGATGAGGTGTTAATCATGTAATAGACCTTTGGTTTTGCGCCCTAGGTTCAAACCTAATTAGAGCTTCTATTTTGTTATTGTTTTGTTATCATGGTGGACTTTGCAAAGAGATATAAATTATTTGCACGGTACAACACTTGTTGGAGCAGACCACCCTCGATTGGCACACATGCTCATGTTGATTTAATCAATTGGTAACTATTGAGAAGTTGGACTATGGTTTAATTAAGTATCATCCTTTATGCACACATGTTGAGATTGGTTTAACCATTCAATGGTTAATTCAATCCATTTTATCGAAATTAAGGTTAATTGCTTGAGCACCCTACTTCACTTGGAAATTGTTCACACTTGGAAGTGTTGCTACTTTTTAGGAGGCACGGTTTGAGTGGGTCTCCTGACAGTTTGGGGCAGCTCAGAGTATATCATATGAGTCCTTGCAGGATTCTAGGCCTGATGACATTTTTCCGGACGACATGCAGGAACTTGCTATTTTTGACAGGTTGTGATTCAGGCCCTAGATTCAAATTCCAAGAGCACAATATTGATCCTTGAGGCATCCAGAGGCCTTTGGACCTTTTTTCGGATGATGTCACCCAGATTGCTATCTTTACCAGGTTAAGAATCAGGGCCAGCATGACAATTCTGATGGCATATTCGAATCCCTTGCGGAAAGACGAGATTAATGAGTATAAAGTCAGGGGTATTCGAATGACTTTCTATTTTTGGCAGTATTTATGTGGACGTTTTTTCTAAAAATAGAACCAAGAATCTATTTTTAGAGGTTCTATTTTAGCTGCCTCTATATTTAGCAAGTCCAATCATCATCCATGCAATGCCAAGTGGCAGCCTTCGAAGTCTACATGTGGCAGTGATGTGGCATCTACCTAGGCTAGGGCACATATTCCTAAAATTGGAGCATATGATAATTAATTTATGATGGAAGGAGAGGTCGCATGAGTTTCCTAAAATTATCTCCCTCATGCACACCATGCATTATAGTTTTCCTTTTTCACTCACTCACTTAACCTTACCATACGCTCATGCGCCCACTCTAAACTTGCACTTTGCTTTTTCCTTCTCCCATGCATGACATGCGCCTCACTTTACCCTCTTCTCACTCATTTAGCTCGCCATTCACTCACTCATGCACATTCAAACTCACACTCACTCTCATTCATCTCACTTAGACTCTATTCTTACCCCCTTCATGCATCCCTCCTCCTCCTTGAGATATGCGCCCCCTCTAGCTATATATTGGAGGCTTGCCTTGGCTTACTTCGTTGGTTCTTGTAGTAGCAGCATAGTGTCTCTCTCATTCTCTTCTCTCTTTCTCTAGTCTAGTGGCTCCTCTTTGATTAAAGTAGTCATTGTATTGGTTGTAGGCTTGTCAAGTGTGGTGCAATCAGCTCTCTTGTAAGCTTTATCAATAAAGAAGTGTGTGTTTGTCATTCAAACCTCTTTTCTTGGCGGTATCATGGTAATTTTGTAATCTGATATGTCAATTTCGGAACTATTTATCATGGTTAATTTCGATCGTTTTGAATAGTTTTCATCTTCTTTCCAGTCTTTCTTCATTGTGCTAACCCTGCAAGTTCCCTCCAAGCGTATAAGATCAATTTTCTCATTGTTTTGGACCGTTTTTTCACGCTGTCCAAGATAAAACAACTCGCTGATTTTTCATTTTGAACGCAGAAATCAGACCTTAGATCAGCCAGCAAGGCGCTCATTGTGCTTAGGGACTCCTCCCAGAGGCTAGCAAGGCCTAGCCCGAATAGAGAGGGGTTTAGCCCGTGACATCTGGGGCTATTTCTCCTATAATTAGCCAAGTTTTTACCCCTGTCATAACAGGTTTATCAGCTCAGATTGGAGGGTAGAAATTTTTGCTAACAAGTAGTTACATGGCACATTCTTCTAGGGCACAACTCTCCTAGTTGCTCTCTCATTATTGCATGGGTTATGTCAACTAAACTTGGCATCATTTGACCTCTATTGGAGAACGCCCTCACCTCTTTGACTTGGCACATATCTTATTTCATCTAAAGTGGTTAGGGAGGAGCTTTTCTTGAGAGGCGAGTTGCACTTGGAAGGTGCACTTGTGGAGACACTTCTTGCTATTTGTGGAGGTGCATAATTTAGTATTTCATGAAGTTTTGGCATGGTCAAAACCCTTATTCGCCCTTATATTACTTAGATTTGTCTTGTTGGAGGTGGTTGTGGAGCATTCTCCTAGGATGATTATAATATTATTTCTCACTCATCCACCTTGGAGGACACATTCTATGTGGACCCATTTAGTATTTTGACTTGGTATAAGGCCTATTTCTAGATGGTGTGTCCTCTCTTGGAGATTTTGTTGTGTAATTCCTATTTTTGGATGAGGGTGACCTCTCTCGAAGAAGCTAGGACCAACATACCCTAATATTGTCAACCATGGATCTAACTACTCCAATATTTTACTATTTGTTTGACTTGTCATGGAGTTAGTTGCGGATTTATTGTATTTTATTGTAAGAACGACTTAGCTCACTCTATATATAGAGGAGTTCCTCTCCATTTCATTTATATTTGGCAATTGGAGGATTGTGGAGAAAAAGTAGTGACTGAAGACTGGAGCTTGGAGATGATGATGTTGGGCTCCCTTCTGTATCAAGTTCGAAGACTAATGAAGAAGTGAGCTCTTCTTGTTTTAGAGTATGATTATTTTCTATGCTGCCCATTTGTTGTAAATCTGTTGTAGGAACTTCTTGCTTTCATTCTAACATAAAGGCCTAGTTATGAGAACACTACTCATCTAGGAATAAGCAATGTAAGGAGGTTTTCCCTCTTTTTTTATTTGCTGTCATATTTCTGCTTTGTTTCTTTTCTTCTAGCATATATAGTTGTTGATTGGACAATAATTCAGCTAATAAACAGCACCTTTATGCTAATTTGATGTGTGGCAAATTGAGCCCTCCAATATTAGTTTCCACATCATAATTTCCAGCAAGCACCCTAAGGTTTAATGTACGAAACAAGTTCACTTTTACCTTGGGTACACAACTAATTGATGAAAGTTTCAAACTATATCATTTATCTAAGTTGGTGGAAGGTGTTAAATTAGTCTTTCTACCACATAGCCTACCTCAAAATAGTTGATGGTGATAAATCAGTCCATTCATTTTGCCATGTCCTATGACTCCACTGGCCCTTAGATTGATAGGCATTGGTCCCTCATCATTTCATTCCCTTGTTTCCCCACTTCCTTCCTTTCCTTTCTTTCCCATACCCCCTTTCGATTTCCACTTCCCAAAAAAGAGAGGAAGGGCGACTGAGGTGATAGTGGGTAGCCTCCCTAAGTTGCACAAGGCTATCCCCTTGATGCTTGGGACTTTACATCATATTTGGGTGCTAGGTTTTGTTGTAACAACACCTTTGAGTCTATGATGTTTTTTAAATGCAATGCCATGTTTATATCTTTTATACTACGCTTTGACTACACATGGATCACTTGCCACTTCTATTTGTCCTACAACATCTCCTTGTTATTTCTATAGAAAAGGAAAAAGTTTGCATCCCAAGGAAACCCTAGTTTTTAAGGTTCCTCCACTAACCCTAACCCCTCATTTAGGGATCCCTTTAGATATGTTGCTCCAATTTGTGAAAAACCTACAACAGAGAGCACTAAGATTGATGATTTTTTTGCAACCCACCTCCAACTATACCATTGGCACTTTGTCCACCATTGATAGCCATTGGAAGAAGCAATACAAGGATTTAGCTTTCAAATACATGGCTAGATGATGTTAAGATGCAAATATCCATTTCAATGATTGTCCATCACTTTATTACCAACATATGTTAGATGGCATGATTGTTGGTACGAGCTTCAAAGGCCCTAGTTTTCATGACATTAGGGGAGCACTTTTCCAAAATAAAGTTGGATCCATAAATGAGTACATAAGGGAAGAATCATCGACCAGATCAAGATGTACCATCATGTCAAACAGATGGAATGATGGAAGGTCCCATGCCATACTTAATTTCCTTGATTCTTTCCCATAAGGAACCATGTTTTTGAAATCAACAGATGCATCTAGTCAAATGAAGGATGCACAATTATTGTTTTAGTTGTTGGATGAGGTGATTGTGGAGGTGGGGGTGGACACTGTTGTACAGGTCATCAATGATAATGCCTCTAACTATGTTGTTGTCAGTAAGATGTTGGAGGCAAAACACCAACCCATTTTCTGGACCCCATGTGTTGCACATTGCCTAGACCTCATGCTTGAGGATATAGCAAACTAAAGTGCGCAAAGAAGGCTATAGATCACGCCTAGTGCATTACCAAATGCATCTACAACCACACATAGGTATTGAACCTAATGAGGAAAAACACGAGGTAGGGAACCTGTTAAGCAAGTGATAAACAGATTTGTAATGAACTTCCTCATGATGCAACCTCTCATTTCCCAAGCCCAAGACTTGAGTAGTATGTTTTCTATTGATAAGTGAAATAGATCTCATCGGGCTAGCAAGGCTAATGGGAAGGCATTTGAGATAAAGTTTTTCAACTTAACTTTTGGTCGAAAAGCAAAAGGGGTTGGAAAACTAGTCAAGTGCCATGTTAAGGCGTTGGGGATGGTGGATGGGGGGAAAAAGGCCATGGATTTCATTTACAATGCCATGGATCAAGCCAAAAGGAAAATGAGGGCAGCAAACAAAGATAAAAAATGAAGCATGGGCCTATCTAGAAGAAATATTAAACATTGTAGAAGAGGAACTTGGGAGGTAAAAGATAAACTATACACTTGCCTAGAGTGCATGGTCCTTTCTTAGAAACCCAAGACGACATACATGAGGAGATTAGTGCCTTTAGTCATAGGAGAGGTACCTTTGCCAAACAAATATTGTTCGTGCAAGAGGTTGGGCCCAACCATGTATACAATTCCAAAGATTGTAAGTTCAAGTATTCATTGTTCTAGTCATTGAAAATTTCAAGCCAAAGTTAAAACTAATTTCTTGAATTTTCTAACTTTTACTCTCGTGATTTATCACAACGACATGGTGCAAGCGCAATTGGTTTATCTTTGAGGGCATTCAAAGGAAGAAAAGAAACTATTTGGAACAAAAGCGGTTGTATGATCGTGTCTTCGTACAGTACAACCTTCAACTAAAACAAACAAATTGTTGAACCAAAACCCTAATGTAGATTTCCTTGAACCCTCCTCGATATGGCTAGTGGAGAATGGGCTATCAGGATTTGAGGATGATCACTTGATCCACAATTAGCACCAACCACTCGTGCCAATGTCCCTAGAAGATCGAGGTGGAGGCCAGAGGGGGCAGAGGATGACGAGGAGGCAAAGATTGCTACTAAATGACTTATGGTTTTTTTTATGTCATCTCTCTCTTTTCCTTATTGTGACGTTAGACATCAGATGCCAAACACACATAAGTGTGTTGACATGACATAAATAAACAATAACCTTATCAATGTATAAAATTCTAGAACAATGCTTATGGTTTCTTTAACTTTGATGCTAGAGTGATACAATGATAGGCCAATAACTTGTGGCAAACTCATTGCATGGGCCTTTTCACATGATCTCTTTTTATCACATCAGATGTCGAACATCATTTTATTCCATTTAAATTTATTAGAGTTACCTACGTATGTACATGAAGATCTCCCCCCCGCCCAGCTATAAGAGCACCTCACTTTTCTCAATGCAATCACACACATAATTGTGTGTTGACATTGTCCCAACAATTATTTTGACAACTTACCCATGACATAAAATAAGCAATAACCTATCAATTTATAATGTTTTAGACCAATGCTTGTGTAATTACAACTTCGATGCTCAAGTGATACAATGACAAGCCAAGGACTTGTGGCTAACCCATTGAGCAGTGTTAACAGAGTCACGATTTTCTGAGTCTGGATCAGATCGGCCTCCAAATGATCTGATAGGGGTAAGTCAATCTTGCATTGACTGAGTTTGACTTGGTCAACATGAGCCAAACTCACAAGTCCTGAGTTTGACTCGTCCAGGTCCCTACGATGCCTTTAAAAACCCTTTTCAGCGTAATTTCAATCATTTTTTCAGCCTGTTTCAGCAAAATTTCTCTTTGTGATTGACTACAACTGACAAACAAAGCTACACAAGTATGTGTATATGTTTTTTTTTGTACTTGTAGAGTTTTTCCCAAGTTTTTCCCGATTTATTCCCCCAATCGGATTCAAACTCTTCACTCTTTTTCCTCGCCGAGTTTTTTTATTCCGAGTGAGTATTCATCTAGGCTTTAGAAAACTCTCCCATCTCAAACCTAATAACTTCTACTTGAACATTAAACTCTAAAAGCTATACTTGTGCAAAGTTTTAGAGCTCTTAAGGTTTCAATAAATGATGTTTTGTTATGATTTTGCAAGGTAGATTTACAATGATTTTATACCTCTTTACCAAATAATCATAGCCTTCTATTGGTAATTAATTTCGCTATTTTATTCTAATTAATAACATCATTACACCCCAAGTTATTTTGCACAGAGCTCCCTTCATGGAAAATCCACTAATCCATTCAGCATCGAAGCGACATACCGGCCCAGTTTCAAAGGCCAGTTAAGCACCCAGAAGCACTAAACTGATCCAGTCCCACCGGTTCCAGTCTGGTCCAGCTAGTTTTCTAGACACCATTTCAAAGATATTTTGGACTTAAATGTTAGATTTTGTAGCTTGGAGGTACTTCTGCATTTATTGCGCCTAGGTAGGAGTTCGAGCAAATGTCTCTCTCTAGTGACTTTATAAAGTGATTTTATAAAGTCAAGCAGAGCCTTTTAATATTTAATGGGTAAAAGTGACTTTATGATATTTGAATGACTTAAGTGACTTCAGTTATTTCAATGAGGGAAAAGGTTGCATCCATCATAGAAGATCAAGGGTCATGGTTGTTACTCATTAATGAGTAATAAAAGGAGCACTAGAGGAGAGATGGGGCGCACCTTTTGAGGAGAAGAGGAGGGGAATGTGAAGAGTCACTCATATTCCTGTTAAATTTAAAGCAGCTGTAGAGGATATTATTCCTCCAAGCAGCCCTCTAAGTAGCCCTCCAAGCTGCCCTCCTCCAAGCAGCCCTCGAAGCTGCCCTCCTCAAGCTGGCCTCCAAGCAGCCCACCAAGCTGCCCTTCTCAAGTTGGCCTCTTCCTAAACCGCCCTCCTGAAGCTGCCCCCTTTCCAGGTCAGCCTAGGTCAGCCCTAACCTAGCTGTCCTAACCTAAATCCTATCCTATCCTAACCTAGGAAGTAGCCCTAACCTAAAGCTACCTAACCTAGACTCTATCCTATATAAAGAGAGAGAGGCACCCTCTCTTCATATCAGTCTTCACATCAGTTTCTAGATCAGTTTTCATGAGTTTTACATCAGTTCTGTAGCAGCTTATATATTCTGAGGGAGCAGCAGCATAAGGTATTCTGGGCAACAGCTAGGAGGCTCATTTCTGAAGGTTGTTTGCTTTGTTCTGGGCAACAGCTAGGGGCAGCATCTAGGAAATAAGATATCTCTGTTGTGAGACAGAATATTTCTGTTCTGGTGGACAGCCATCTACTCTATCCTGTAGCAGTTGTTAACTCTATTCTGGAGCAGCAACTTGACTCTGTTCTAGAGCAGCAAATATACTCTGTTCTGAGGCTGCTTTGGACAGCAAATAAAGAGTGTTCTGGACAGCAATTGTACTCTGTCCTAAGGCTTATTCTGGACAGCAACTAAAGGCAGTTGTGAGACAGCCTTAAGGAAAGATTTGGGGCAGCCAACAAGCAGCAACAAAACAGTTCTGTAACAGAAGTAAGAACTATTGTCTTAGTGCTATTTTTAAGAAGAGTCTTGTCAGTTCATTGTACTTGTTTGACTGATCAATATATCACAAAAGTTTGCTGGGTTTTCTTCCCCTTGAGGGTTTCCCAGGATAAATACGTGTGTCTCTGTGAATGATTGTTCTTCCTATGCTTCAGTTTATGTGTTAAAGTTTTAAAAGAACACTACTGTTATCTTCTATATCTGGTTATGCTTGAAAATTAACAATTCCAAGAGATTCCAAGAGAGTTTTTTTGAGCTGAGAAAAGAGAGAGTTATTGCAGCAAGGAAGGCACGCATTTCAAGGCAAGAGAGGGCATGCACTTCGAGGAGAAATTTCAGCATTAATTGCAGGCCGTACAGTACGGATATCTGGACCATACAGCAAGAGATTTGCTGGTGGTACAGCAGAGGAAGGGCACAGAAACCAGGACTAAGTTTGGCACGGTTTTCTAGGCAGCCGTACAGTAAACTTTGGCACAGAAATCAAGGCAGCCTTTGGGCATGATTCTCTGGGCACATTTCTGTACAGTTTGTACAGCAGCAAGCACAGAAATCGAGGGCATCATATCACTGAAATTCTGGGCACGAATTTAGAGGTATTTTGGCTCTGTTTTTGAGGAAGTTGCTTGGCACAAATCTTGAGATAAGTTTGTGTATTTTTGCTGAAGATTTTCTTCTGTAAAAAAAGAAGTTCTCTGAGCTCAATAAGAAGAATACTCTCTTGGACTGGTTTTCCTCTTGTGAGTTTTTCCAGGGGCATTGCCCAGAAATTCTAAGTGTCAAATGTGGTGATTTTGTTTGCTGTTCATTTATATTTCTGCTGCTAGTTTTCAGATTGCTTAGTCACTTGTACTTCTGCTTATAGTTCCAGTAAAAAGCATGTGGTTTCATTGCTTTATGGGTGAATAACTATAGGAGGTTGAAATCTAGTATTGGATAAGTGTTTGAGATCAGTTTTTCAACATTAAAGATACAGGTTCCCACTCTGATTGTATTTCTACAAGCTGCATAAAGATTCTATTATATCTTCTCAATCATGGTATTCCCATTTATGCACTCACTATTGATTGTATATCTTATCATGATGGGGAAAAAATAGTTTAGCTTGGGGATTCTTGCATATTCTCTATCACTATCTCATATGAAGTACACACAAGTTCCATTAACCAATATGATATCATCTCCCCTTTTTCTCTGAAGATGCCATTCAGCCTTTACACAAGCTTTAAGTTTCACATAGGTAATTTTCATCTGTGCATAAATATATAGCACAAATCCAGTACTCTAAGTTTTAAAGACAGAAAACATCTCACCACTGAACTAGCATATCCTTTTTCTCTAAAACATCAAAATGCCATTGTGTCTAAAACCAAAATTTTGCCTAACTGAATTGACACTGAAACCAAACTCATGTACATTAAAGTAAGCCAACTAAAATAGCCTGCTTCATTGTCCATTCCTTCAAGTCAATTTCACTAAAAAGACCTTCGTTAAGCCCTACTCTCAACTCGAACTTTTACCAAGCATTTGTATACACTACAGCCTGATTCCTTAAAGCATCACCACAAAGTATCAAGGCAGCAATTTACAGTCAAGACAAAACATACAGATACAGCATGGATTAAACCCCTATAATATCTAGAATGGAATGCCAGAAATTAACATTTTGATGCCTACAGTTGCTAGAAAAAGTTAAAATTTATACAACATAGCATTCAAACCAATCACATACTTAGATTACCTGTCTCTCAGATCCAAGGAAACCTGGCATAAGAAAGTCAAAAAGCGACCAGAGCTCTAAAACATTGTTCTGTGGTCACAACCAAAAGCAGGGACAGCGTAAGCAAACACATAACAAACTGTAGTTAAAATACCTCAGTCACTAAAATGTAGAAAGGAAAAAAAGAATCAATCAGAATTACCCTAGTCACCTCCTATGTTCAACTAAATATAAGACAGAAGGAATGACTTCAAAAACAGAACCTAAAAAACGATAACAATGAAAATCTAATTATGTAATGCTTAACAGAAACTTTCCTCTCAAATACAGGTAAGAAATTCCACTACCTGAATTGGTGTTCCACTCAGAATAAGACGGTGTTCAGCTTTTAACTGTTTCACTGCAGTAGTGACTTTCGATTTTGCATTCTTTATTATGTGACCTTCATCTAAAATACAATAATTCCAGACAATGTGCCCCAAGAAATCAATGTCTTTGCGAATGACATCATAAGATGTTAAAATGATGTTGAATTTTCCAAACTGATTCCGAAGCAAAGACCGCTCCTGAGGAGACCCAACATACTGGAGAGGATTCAGAACAGAACTATCGATAAACTTCTCAATTTCAAAGGCCCAGTGACCCACTAATGTTGAGGGACACACAATCAAAGAATGTAATTGGTCATTTTCGCCCTTAAAAGCAAGGCGTTCCACAGTATCAGATGCTACAATTGCAGAGGCTTGGAGTGTTTTCCCAAGACCCATGTCATCACACAAAATCCCATGAAGCTTGAAACGTTTGAGAAATGCCAGCCAGTTTATACCCTCTTGCTGGTACCTGAAACAAGAGTAAATGTCTAAGTACCCACAACTACAAACAGAGATGGAGGATACCTCTAGATTTGACCTGCTTCATGACGACTTTTCAGTGTATTTTTTAGAGCAATTTTAATCACCTATTATCTAAAATCATAACCTCTCATCTCGACCATGATTATAATTTGTGACATGAACTAGAAACCAAAAAGATCAAATGGATGGCACAAATTAGTTAACTTATTATTATGGCAATATACTTTAGCTGTAAAATAGCATAAAAATATTTATTATCATGACAAGTTTCTGGAAATATTAATTGAACATTCAGAAACTGTCTTATCACCATGGAAAACTGCTAGAATTGAATTCAATTGGGAAAATGCATGGTCATCTCTTCCAATGTACTTCATGATAAATTTAGAATCCTACCCATATACCAAAATTTTAGAATTCATAGTTATTTGGACAAGGTGCATAATTATTATTTACCTTCTTAGAGTCACTTTCAACTCTAGAGCAAGTTTATAATCATCAACTTGGGAGTTATCAAGAAGCTGCTCCAAAAAGTGAGCATCTTCGGCAGTTCTTGATGATAAATTCTCACTGAGTCCAGTTGGTGGAGGAACACCCCTAGCGAGTGGAAGAAGAGGAACTAGAGCAGCAAAGCTACGTGTTACACTCTGTCTTACAGTGGGATCACTGTCACTCATACATCCCAGAAGAGGAACAACAAGCAAAGGAGCATATGCCACCAGCTTTACACCCAATTCCTCAACTAATGAAGTAACAAGCATGCCTGCACCTTGCCTTGCCTGACTAGATGATGAATCCCTGAACATAGGAATGGCTTTTTCCATTACTGCTGCCATAACATGCACTGTTAATGTTTTTGCCATACTTGTAATGCATCTTGAGGCTGCCAATCTGACGGCAATATGGCAATGGCGTACACAACCAAAGATGCCAGGAAGCAGTGTAAGCAATTTTAATTGTAAAGGCTGTACAAGCAGAGGCACAATGGAACGCACAACCTGTAATAACATAAGCAGATTCATCAAAACCATACATAAAACAAACCATGGATACAAGACAAAAACACGTAAGAACAAGGACTTCTGCATTGCAGTAGATAACGTAAGAAGTTCATATAGATTATAAATTTGTCATTTATGTAGAGGCATGGTTGTAATATAATTGATCCATGAAAATATGCTTAAAGGATACCTAATCAAAGCTCCTTCTACTGTGGTGATCCTTCATGTATGCAATAATATTATGTCAGTTTTAACATGATTGCATATATATATAAGTAAAATTGACTGCGAGCAGTTCTAATCCAGAAAACTAGCTTTGGGCAAGGATATTCTTCAGTGTCAGCTAAAGGATGAGAATTTGGTTGGTTATAATTTTATCCTGAACAACATAGCAATGACCATAGTAGCATATACTTTTATATATCAATATTGATGAAATTAGGATGACAACAGACCTTTATAAAGAAAGCAGAACAAGATGCAAAATATAATTATCTCAGATATAATTTGAGCTAAATGCAAACTCAACAATCAAGCTGCGATAAAGATCACAAAAAACCTGCAGTGTCCTCAGCAGCCATCTCCAAAGCCAGCAGGCCTTGACATCCTCTCTTCTATTCAGCACCAAGACTCATCAGTTTATAGCAACTTTCTTGTACTTGCACATTATTTTATATCTTTTCTTAGCTAGACATTTAGCTTTTAGCTTGACACTTGGTCCTTATCTTTTCTGCTTCCAGTTTTGATTTTGGAGTTGTTTTCGCACTCTCACTTTGTACGTACACTGGACATACTCTTTAGTCCCATTGATCTACTTTTTGTTGGAATTTTCTGCAGTTGGAGATTAATGCAAAACAGCAAACTTCACATCTAAACCTAGAGGTTTCCCGGATCTGTTATAAAATAGAGTATAAAACAGCAGCAGAATAGATACAATATTTCACTCTCTAACAGTCCAATCTTCTAGGCAATCCAAGGAGAAAAGTCTTGAAGACTTCATAAATTCACCTTTATTATGCAAATGGTACAAAACTGTAAGGAACCCTAGGAATGGAGGCATTGGCCTTAAGAAGGGTGAAAAGTGCCAAAGAAACACCCTACAAGGAAGGTGTAACCTTAGATTAGGGTTTATATCTCTAGAACTTCTAGAGAAACCATAGAAGAGATGATCCAAGAAAACCTTAGTTCCACACTATAACAAAGATGCCCCTAGCCAGTAGTTTTTGGATCAAGCCAAAAGAATTGAGACAGTAAGCTTCACACCTGCTCTAATACCATGTTGTGATAAATAGGGGTCAACAAAAGAATCGATGGAACCAGATCTCACCCAAATTCTCACAAGTGTGCTAGAGAGAGATCGGTCTAGTGCATTTAAGAGAGAGTATAAAAGCCAAGCACAAGTACGGAAAACAGAAATATGCAAGTGCATCTAAGAGAAAGATGCTAATCACAAGAGAACACCAAAATTAGGTACCCTTAACCTTATAACACTTTGTATTCCAGTTCAAAAAGATCACAACATGAGATGATACAAATGAGAGCTTAAGTTGTGTGTTTATACACAACTCAAGTGACATCTCCCTTCAAGATGGGGAGACGTCCCTTCAAGAGGGGGTTATGGGTCCACAAAACAAGGGCACACCACAAGAGGGTAATTGAGTTTACATATCAGGTTTGACTAGGTCAGCCTTAACCATATCTCGTAATACAATAAAATAATAAAATATGGCCTCGGGCATAATTACAAGTACATAATGATATATATGAATGGGTTGTGGCCACATGTACAGATTACACCAATTATTCCAACACTTTTGGTTATTTGTTGGACATTAATAAAATGATCTTATCTTATCTTATCTTATCTTATTTCTTTTTTCAAACTATGGTCAAACTCCTCTTTGTTGATTTATTTCTGGTTATACATGTACTGCCTCATTAAACACATATTTGTTTGGCCATATTGTACCATCATATATAACCCATACCTAAGTTAGCCACCTGTGGTTCTTATCTTGTAAAATAGTTGATGTCTTGGGTGTTTATTTAGTATAGCTAGGCTCTTTCATTGACACAGCACCATCAAAGTTTATGTTTACTCAATCGAATGATGCAGGAAGAAGACACGCGTCCTAGTAAGGCCGTAAAAGTTATGGCTCGAGAGAAATTATCAAGACCACTAGACAACCACAACAGGTATCTAGTGAATCTCCTGAGCCAACTCATGGCTTTGCTTACTCTGCAGACACAAGTTGGTCAAAGCACAGTCACTAGAACTATTGTCACAGGAGCCCTCCCTATATCCATAGAGCAGTACACCTTGAGAGCCCAGGGTATCAAACTCCTAACAATGCATTCAGCTGCAATGGCATGATCTCTGCAAACCTCAAAAACATAAAACCTGAAAAAAAAAATTAAAAGCATAGTAACCTAGAATAGCATGGTCTCGACTCTCTACAACATGAGAGATGCAATTCAATTTCATATACCAATGAACATTGATGCCTCGCTTTATAATTGTTTAGCACACAGAATATATTCCAAAAAGCTCTCAGTTACACACCTATTAGACATTATGCTAAAATGCTGCACTGATAATACATTTTGCTAAAATGCTGCACTGATAATACATTTTTATTTCTTCAAACTTAGATTTAAAAATAGTGAAATTAGAAGCACAATGGCTATGATCTCAACCTATATCGGAAAAAAAAAAAAACAATTACGAATAGATATTGCTCGTGGAAAGAATTAATTTCTTGAGTGCAGCAGGACGGGGGCAATCATTTCTCCTGAATGTGTGTGTGTGTGTGTGTGTGTGTATATGCACTCCATCCAAGTCACCAGGGCTAAGTTGCACGAAACGGGGAAACAATACGAAGTTTCCGAAACAGGTACGATACGAAACAGGCCCTCAAAAAATGGAAACGCCGGGGGAAACGCTTTATATA
>ML798080.1:199791-218758 GCA_009831015.1 Picea engelmannii
ATGTGTCCCTTGAATAATCAATAACTATTTATTATTATCATTTATTTATTATATATGATATTTAATAATCAATAATAATCATATTATTAATTATTATCTTTAGAGAATGTCTTCCCGATGTTGTCTAAACATCAACAATATGTTGTTGCACTTTCCTATGCTCCCATCTACTACATGCTTAATCCTATACAACCACATGGAATCTATCAAAAATTTCCCCATTGACCTCGACACAATCTCTCGTACATCATTCTTCAGGATGGAGTTATACTACTCAACCATGGCATCACACCATGCCTACTCTATCCTAGGCTCTACATCAATGAAACAAGATATTAGTGCAACATAAGAAAGATATCTTCTATGTGGATGACTCTTCTGTGAAGAAATGCTCGATGAGTTGGGTGCCTCCCCATATCTCTCCAAGTTGTGGTCTCCAAGGCATAACCACCCTCCACAAGTGTGCAAACAATTACATCCAAGAGTGACAAGTCAACAAACAATATAAAAATGTCATGAACCACGTGCCAAGTGAATACAAATCCAACTAAAACCATGCATGGAGGAACAACCCCATCTAAAAGCAATAAAATAGTAGAAATAATGCATGGATGCCTCAACATATGCGCCAAGAAGGTGAGCACTCCAAAAGAAACCCTAATCCAACTCCTCACAAACCGAATCAAGTGTGAAATCATGCCAAGTAAGCTAGGGCACTCCAACAGTAAGCCTCTAAATGGTCAAAATAGGGTCAAATTGCCCCCTGGAGGAGTTAAATCATCCTCAATATGTGTTCCAAGAGGAGTACTCCCTCTAAACCATAGCCTAAACCATAACAAGGTGTGATGTGTGCCAAATGCATACCAATGTCTTAGGGCACTCATACTAGGAAGCTCCAACCATAATAAACACATCGAATACATCAATAGACCTATTGGAACCATCTGCAAGGGGGTCAATGTGCTAGGCATTCTCCAAGTGAATGATATCAACCATGTAAATGTACAATCCTCATGTAAAATAGACTGCCATGTGCTAGGGACATCAACCTCTAGACATTTTGTACCACCCCAACATATAAACCACAACTGTGACGAACCAACCCGATTTAGTTCACACACATCCAAAATATTTGGTACAGTATAGAGAAATCCATGTGGATAAATAATATATATAAATAATATATATAATAAATGTATATGAGAAAATGAATATGAATATGATGGTTAAAATGAGGGCCATATATATACCCACGCAAAAGTGCACGTTCACTAAGAGACGTGTCTTTTCATTAGGATGTGTCTCTTCATTACATATTGATTATTAACTATTAATTATTGTCATTATTTATTTATATTTATATTTTATATATTTTGTTTATTACATTGTTGCCTTCTTTAGAATTGCTTTGTCCTCAAAGCACAATTTTTGAAGGGCTTTATGCCTTGCTCTGGCTTATGTTGTATTTGCATGGTTCTCTGTTCTTGATGTTGTTATGGTGGATGATATGAGACAATACGAACTTCTAAGTGTTGAGCATAATTGTCAAACTGTAAAAGTATCCGACCATCCTAATTCTAACTTTTGCAGAACATTGCACTTATTGAATTGCCAAAATGGATTGTATTTATGAGATTCAATTGTACTGGCATCAATATCCTTTGGACAATAGGTCAATTATGTTTATTCTGAGCAATATTGATATACTGATTGGTTAAGGTACCTGCTCTCGTGATTAGAATGTTGGAACAATAGAAAAAGCAAGGAGTCGACAATATACCAACGGAGCAATTGGATTGCATCCAATACCTATTCCTTCTGAGGGAGGAAGCAAAAACCAGAAGAATCAAGCGCATGCATGGAGAAATAGGAAACTTGGGTATCAAAACAAGAGAAGGTCAGCCACAACACTCACCAAAGCAGGCAAGACGAAAGAAAGGGAGGAAATCAAACAATGTAGCCCTACAGGAATTAGGAGCGCTTCTGATAAATTCAGGTAAGATCAAAAAGCTCTTTCCCAACTCCCCCCCACATGTTTAAATGAAGGTTATTACTTGGAACATAAGGGGCCTGAATAGCCCTAGAAAACAACGAATCCTTAAAAATAGACTGAAGATGGAACAACCAGATATATGCTTCATTCAAGAGACCAAATGCAATATGGACAAAACAGAAATAATAAGTAAGAAGTACTAGAATAAGTACAAGTTTCTAAGTATAAACAGTCAAAACATGGTGGGAGGCATACTCACCCTGTGGAAACCATAATCAGTGAATCTACTCTCTGCAAAAACCACTAGGCACACATTATCTGTAAAAATGCAAGTGATAGGGAACATGGAGGAGGTCTTATGCACAAATGTATATGGACCCCAAGGATTGGAAAATAAAAGAAGAATGCTCCTAGACCTAGAAAACCTAAAGGAGCAGAACAGTAACCTCCATTGGATTATGGCTGGGGACTTCAACATTATAACTACTCTGGATGAGAAAAAAAGGGGGCAACTGGAGATTGAAAAAAGATGTGAAAGAGTTCACAGCCTTCATTGAAAGAACGGAGCTCGTGGACATCGAGACTAGTAATGGGCAGTTTACCTGGAACAACAAAAGACATTTACACCACCAAGTGGCCACAAGGCTAGACAAATTCCTAGTCTCGGAATCCATCATTTTGCAGGGTTTAGCACTGGATGGCAGCATCCTCCCATGGGGGAATCAAACCACTTGTCGATGCGATTGAAGGCAAATTTCTAGGCAACACCTAAGATCAAGCCTTTCACATTCGAGAAGTTCTAGATCAACCACCCAACCTTCAAAGAGAACATCAAAGCTTGGTGGCAAGAGGAAATCCTGGAACAAGGGACAAAGATGTTTAGACTTCAAAAAAAACTCAAGTACATAAAGGAAAAACTCAAGAAGTGGAACAAAGAAGTTTTTGGAAACATCGACCAGGCAAAAAAACTGTTAGAGGTAAGAATGGAAAAGCTACAGGAGCAATGCATCCAAGAAGGCTACACCGGGGAGAGGAAAAAAGAGGAGAACCAATTACTCCAAGATTGGGAAGCCAGATGTAAGAAAGAAGAGACTATGTGGAGACAAAAGTCCAAAATTTAGTGGCTTAAGGAAGGGGAGAGAAATACCAAGTTCTTCCACAGATCAACTATAGCGAGAAGATCTCATAACAGAATTCTGAAGATCCGGGATCAGGATGGGATAGAGAGAGAGTCCCACCAGGACATAGAAAACACTCTAGTCAAACACTTTCAGGGGATAAGCAAAGAACCCAACCTGGACAGGACCGAAGCAATCCAGAGGATAGTAAGGCACATCCGTAAGTTGGTAACAGAGGAACACAATGTCAACCTTTTCAAACCTATATCAAAGGAAGAAGTAGACCAAGTGATCCAAGAGATGCCAAATGGAAAGGCCCCAGGCCCAAATGGCTTCACAGTGGAATTTTTTAAAGCTTGTTGGGATGTGGTTAAGTATGATATTTATGGTATAGTGGAGGACTCCAGACGTTCAGCCTCAATCCTGAAGGCCCTGAACGCCACGATGATCACTCTGATCCCAAAAGAAAATGAAGCCAAAAATCTTGACCGCTATCGACCGATAGCCTTGTGCAATGTTGTGTAGAAGATAATTTCAAAAGTAATAGCTAATAGATTGAAACCACTTCTCCCAACTCTGATCTCATAGGAACAGGCGGGCTTCGTGGAGGGGACGCAGATTTTGGACAACATCATAAAAGCCCATGAAATAATACACACCCTAAAAAGTAAAAAGAAAGCGGGGATGTTAATCCAATTGGACTTGGCAAAGACTTATGACAAAATAAGTTGGCACTATATGGCGAAAATGATGGAAGCATTTGGGTTCGACTAGCACTGGATTAAATGGATCATCAACCTAGTCTCTACAACGAGCTTCTCACTTCTAGTAAATGGAGCTCCGGCCAAGCCGTTCTACCCCTCGAGAGGTATAAGACAAGGGGATCCTCTATCCCCTTTCCTGTTCATATTAATGATGGAAGGGCTAAGCATGAGCATAAAGAAAGCAATGGTCGAAGGCCAAATCAAAGGCCTAAAACCATTCGAAGACTGCCCAACCTTAACACACCAACAATTTGTGGACGATACCTTGCTGCACGGAATCCCCACGATCAAGGAAGCAAAGGCGTACAAAAAAAAATTTAGAAAACTTTGGAGAGGCCTCGGGGGCTGAAATAAACCACTCTAAATCCATGATCTACTTCTTCAACACGAATCCTGCAGTCCAAAGGAACCTGGTCAACATATTGGGGTTTGAGAGGAAAACACTCCCAACGAAGTATTTGGGGGTGCCCCTGACGGACAAGGCGTGTAGGAACATAACGTGGGAAGGAGTCATCAACAAGCTGCAGGAGAGGGTTAAGAATTGGACTTATAGAACTTTGAACCTAGCAGGACAGTTAATCCTTACTAAAGCGGTCCTACAAGCAATCCCGACGTATCTTATGTCAGTGTTTCCGGCTCCAAAAGGCATCCTACAAAAAATTAGAGCAATCCAGAGAGACTTCCTATGGAGAGGAGTTGAGGACAAAAAGAAATGGGCCTTGGTGGCGTGGGACAAAGTGTGCAGACTAAAGAACAAAGGGGGCCTCGGGCTACAAGACCCACATGTAACCAATGAGGCATACGGGGCAAAACTATCGTGGAGATGGGTAAAAGGTAGCTCGGTGCCATGGGTTAAACTGTGGAAAGCAAAATATGCCCCAGATGTCAACCCCCAGGAGAGGATTCGGCTCATGGACACAGGGGAAGGATCAACCATATGGAATCTTGCCTGGAGGAATAAAAATTGGATACGTAGTCACAGTTTTTGGGAAATTAGGAATGGGAGAACAACGAGATTCTGGGAGGATGCTTGGCAACAGGAACCCAGAATGGAAAACCAGGACAGAGAGGCTATCAAGCAAGAGATGATTCGGCAAGGGAAAACGAAATTCTATCAGTACTGGAAACAGAGGGAGGAGAACACGATATGGAGAGTTTGGGACAAAATCAATCCACAAAACAGAGCTCAGGGAGACCCGGTGATGAATGAGATTGAGGAGGAATTGGGTAAAAGGAAAATTGGGGTCTCGGAAGAGGAGGACCAATTAAGATGGGGAAGGAAAAATGGAGGGGAATTCAATCTAAAAGAAGCCCGGTACTACATAGCAGAACAGGACCAGGAAAACCCAGAACCCCACTGGGAGAGGATCTGGAAGGGCCCTCAATGGCCAAAGATTAAAGTGTTTGAATGGTTAATCTTACATAAGAAGATACTAACCTAGGAGAACCTAACAAAAAGAGGATTCACTGGACCCTCATGGTGTCATCTATGTGAGATCCAGGAAGAATCGACGGATCATCTCCTAGACGAGTGCAACTATACAGCTGAGATCTGGGATTGGGTGGCCACTATTTACTGCCAGTCAAATAGGGTAAGGGGGGATATCAGAGCCACAATCAAAAACTAGAAGGAAAGGTATAGCGATAATGAGGTGATGAACCTATGTTGGGGTCTAACGTCAAGGATGGTAATATGGGCGATTTGGAAAGCACGGAACAAGCAAATCTTTAAAAATGAGAGCCAACCGTCCTCGAGGATAAAGGACATTATCGTAACTCAAATAAGAGAAACAATACAGAGCCTTAACCATAACAATTCCAAAAACCAAAACACAGGCCAAGACTTATGAATTTTGGGATTGTTCTATTTGAAAAAGTGGAGCCTTAACATACCTATGGCCCGAGATCCGCAGATCCAGACAAGAGTCAATACCTGGGTTCCTCCTTTGACGGGCTTCATTAAGTTGAATTTTGACGGGGCAGCGAAAGGCAATCCGGGGGTGGCAGGAACTGGTGGGGTAATAAGAGACAGTGGAGGGACCATCTTACGCTTGTATGCTGGGAGCATAGGCAACTCCACAAATAATGCGGCGGAGTTTGGAGCTCTGGAACTTGGCCTGGAAATTCCACGCAGAGAGGGCATGGCGAATGTCATCGTGGAAGGAGATTCGACACTGGTAGTCAACACAGCGAAGAAACTTCAGTATGGAATCAAGGTGGGAAAGGTGCTAAGGCATTGGCGTCTAGCGCATTCCCTTCAAAAAATCAGGAAACATCTGCAAACCTTGAACACGATAGAGTTTAGATGGATTTGCGGGTCGACGAATGAGCTGGCGGACAGGCTAGCCAACGAAGGAGTAAACAGGGAGGGACATGAGCTTGACGAGGTTTGGTCCAAAATCCCAAGGGGTCAACTCAAATCAGATTGCATCCACTTGGCGAAACGAGATCACGATGGCAGCTTCAGGGACGAGGGTCACATCGAGGATGACGCTGGGCTCTTTGACCCGGCGTGGGACCCAGGAGGCATATGATAGTCACAACACCTGGCCCCCAGTTATCATGTGGGAACACAACAGGAAGCAAGTGGGCAGACGGATGGAAGTACTAAACAGCAGAAAGGTTAGAGGTGATAGTAAGGGAGAGAGGCCAAGTAGCAGGCCGAAAATTCATGACGAGTTAAGGGGTTTGGCGATGGTGATAACCAAGGGAGGATCACCGACCCCCAGGACAAGTACGGGACCAAGAACGTCCGAATACAGAGCAAGCAGGGACAGAAGCAAGAACCGGGGAAGCGATCGTAACATAATGGCCCATTTGGCCTTACCAGCCAATAAAGAGGGTCGAGCTCACCACCTCAGGATAAAATTAGTAGGAGGTACAGGGACTCAGAAGAGGGATCATTATAAGAAGGAGAGTTGCGAACAAAGCTACAACCAGAAGATTTTAGCTAGTAGTGAAAGATATAGTCTCAAGAGAAAGTTAGTTAAGGGGAGACACAGAGTGAGGCACCAGGAGAAAGGGAAAAGCAGAGAATCGGGTAGGCATAGAGACATGGCGCGCTTGAAACATACCCAGAGAAAGAGAAGCCCCCAGGGGAAAGAGATCCCGGAAAGTTCAAGGCATTTGACTAGAATTGATCAGGCTGCGAGAGAGGCAAAGAACAAGTTCCAGACGATGGTCTCGCAGAAAGGGAAGGCAACAGTAAATAAGTGGGAGGAAGAGATCAAGGACGAGCGGAGCAGTAAAGAGTGGGGGGAGATTGCATAGGAGGTAGACTGGATAATAGATCTAGGGGCTACCCGTCCCAAGGAGACCCTCTACCATAGAACGGTGGAGACGGCATGGGTCACCAAAATGTTGATAGGGAAAGTAAAGTCTGATCGAAATTCATCGTCGAATCAATGGGTTAGAAACCATAATCAAGTTGTTAGTTGAGGTTGAAAATAACCAGCAAAGTCAGCAAGAGCAGCTCGTTGCGCAATTCCATCTGTACCTGAGATACGTCCACCATCTGGACTTAACACCTGCGGATGGCCAAGGAGGACCGGCTCAGATTCAAAGAACCAGAACAGTCTTCCCAAAGGAGGACAACAAAGGCCAAGCGGGTGGGGTGACGAACCACTCCCAAGCGCTGTAGCGACTTTTAGTCTTTTGTTTGTAATGTCTTTTGTCTTTAATGGCAGTCATGCCCAAGAAGTGGTAGGGTGTAGTATAGAATGTTGTAGGCTTTGGTAGTCTCAATTGAGCGGATAGTTAGCTTTATACTTTTTTGGCTATGCTTCTCATACTTTAAAAGAGAGGTCTGGTCTGGTTTCCAATTTTGGCAGACCAGTCACCTCTAGGATTTTTCTTAAGAACTAGCAGTAAGGGTCCCATGGTTTGGTTTCCTTTAGGCAAACCAGGATCCCCATTTTGTACCATATTTACTACAGTAATATAGCGTTCTACTATGATTTACAAAAAAAAGACAACATCAGGAACAAAACATCTAATGAAAGAATTATAGGAAAGAACGAAGATGTGGCCTTTTCCAGTTTATACTTTGAGGAAAAACCATTCTTGAAGGGCAAGCCAATGTTATGAATATAAAATAAGATATACAAATATAAGGAACATAGAACTTGGGGCATAATGTATATCACAAAAACCTAGCTCCAGTGTATCCAATAGATGAAACCCTAACCCTAGCATTCAAGATGCTCCAAAAGCTCTAAGAAGCCCTAGGGCCTCCAAGACAAGAGAGAGAAAATACAAATATGAACAAAGAGAGAGGGAGAGAGAGAGAGAGAGACTGGTGCATTCCTATCCTTAGATCTCTGGCAAGATGACGATGAACAAGAATTCACAATGAGATCATTATCTCCAAAATCTAGCTCAAAAGAACAAACCCATGCATCCAACAAGATCAAGTTCCCAACTAAAACATCCTCTTCAAACTTTATAACTTCTCCTATGGTTTCCTCATAAACCCTAGCAACTTACATCAAGAAGACAAGTACAAAGAGGAGTACAATGATAATGATGTGAAAAGACTCTCCTTCCGCTATATAAATTAGAGGTAAGTGAGGCCAGCAAAATATATGTGGGCCTAAACCCTCACAAGCAACCTACAAAGCCACAAGTAGCCTCACACATGTGAAGCGCTACACTCCAAGGGTACACATGTGAAGCTCCATGTTCATGTCATATAAACCAAGGCTCCAATGCAAGAGCATTCCACAAGATGTTCCCAACGCTACTCTTACAAACCCTCAATGACTCCAATGCTCCTCCTAAGCCACGTGCTCCACTGGGTCCACTCCCCCTACATGAACATTGTCGCAACCCATACATCCAAGAGTCAACTACATGCCCCCATGCAAGCATCCAAGCTACCCCATGTTTTTTGGGGCTCAACACCCTCCTCCTGAATGCCAAACACTCCTCTAATGCAAGACATTCTCCAAGCAAGCAACCTCCTCCATGTCGCCAACATGTAGAATGTCACCAAGTTGTCTAAAGATTTCCAACACTCTAGGAAGAATGTCATGAAAGCATTCAACTAACATCAAGCAATCACTGAGTAAGCCATCTCTAATGTGCAAATCCAACATGGAACACTAATTATGCACCATGTACCCCAAATCTCATGAAGCACACCCAAACATGGTGTAAACACTTTCGGAGTAACCCTGAAAGCTAATAGTGCATAAAAAATAAACATGCCAACATGCTATGTGGTGCATTCCCCAATTTTATTAAGGACCATCTTGTCTAGTAAAATGATCCTATAGGAATTGAAACTGCAAGGACTGCTTGGAAAATCCCACCCACTAACCCATTAGAACACTATCACTTTCTCTCAAGTATGTCTAAGACAGTGTTCTAGATGGCTCAGTGGTAGTTTGTATTCTGCATGAACAGTTTTCATAACAATGATGTTCCATTCAGAACCAATAGAATGAACAAATTCAAAACAAAATCAGGCCTTGAATAATTTGACCCTGTTACCTTACCATCAGTTAAAAGTGTCTTTACAATAATTTGCCATCACCTAATTACTGTCAACGAAATTAGAATATCCATAAAAAGTATAGTATCAACCACATGTAATTATATTTCTCTTCTTAAAAAATCATAATCTTATTTTTTTTCTAGTGATAAATATCTAACAAAGAGAAAACAAAGAAGATTGCCTTACCTGGCGAACTGCAACTAAATACTTGATACCCAAAAGGCTTCCATGCCGAATTTCCCATTCCTGACGATTCTGGAATAAAGATTCAAATATCAGAGAGTAGAACACTTTAAGAAGTCAAACTTCCGATTGTGGTTGTCTCTCAGTAGACAAATTCTTGAAGGAAGATTCAACAATCAGTTCCAAAGCATTAATCATATCTAACCTGCATTTGAAGAAGAATACTCAAGGTCTCATAAACCAATGAAGGGTGCATATGCTTAAGCACAGCACCAAGAGCCTGGGCACAAGTCTCCCGAACAGGAGCCACAACCTGATCAGAAACATAATCTCCAAAACTGCAGTTATAAAACAAGCATATGATCACTAATTTTTTCAACCTTTGGGGCCATATGATTGTCTAATGACAATCAAAAGTGAATACGTGGAGGCAATGTCAATACAAGTTACAACTTACAACACAGGACTCATGTTTATGAAAACACACACTGAGCAATCTCCACTTAGTTATATCCCATTCACTTCATATCTTTACTTGAAGAAGCATGCATATAATCAAAAACAAAAATATTGCAGAGCAAGCTTTAGGGCAAGCAAGAAAACCAAATTTTTCAATCAACATACAGGCTCAGATATGAATAACCATACAAAGACGAAAATCAGAGTATTTAGACCAGAAATAAATATGCAAAAGTACATGAAGAACACTGATTTGCCAGCCTTCTGTAGTGAACAAAAAGAAATCTATAAAAATTCTAAATAGTACCATACACAAGGTTAATATGAAGGAAAATGTATCATGGCCTACCGGTCCAACGATAATACACAAAGAAACCGGACAGCACAATCCTGGAGAAACTCCCAATTTTTAGCTGATACATGTTTTGTGAGTCTCAGCATTTTCAGCGCTGTGCTATCTTCAGGCAGTTTGGGTAGTATGTCGAAATCCATACACGGGCTTTTATGTTTGTGGACAGACATTTCTTCTTCCTTGTCTGACACAGGGGGAGGTAATACATCTGCATTTAAATCTAACTCTGGCTTAGCAAAACCTAAGCTTAGTCCAACATGACTATCAGATGCACCAGAATTCCATGTGCCATTTTCATGTTTCAAAAGTATTCCAGGATGTAGTTCCTCAGCTTCCTTTTCCCTGACAATTTCACCTGAAATATTTTCAATTTTTATTTTCTTTGCTTCTGATGCATACTCCTCCAAGTTTAAACCAACATTCAAATCAAAATCGATCTCCCTCTCCCGTTTGAGTGAATGGTTCATTTTGTTCTCTTCCATTTCACTACACCATGCACCTTTAGAGTTTAAATCAGGCAATGACACTCCAGCAGATGCTGCCTGGTAACTCAAAATTTCTCTCAAAGCCATTATGCTTCCATGACGTATCTCCCAAACTGGCATGAGAGGAATATACAACCAGTTAACAGGTTAGACAAGGTTTTATCATATGTCAAACTATTTTTAATCTCCAACTATTGACACAAATAAAACACGCAAAAAATAACAGAAAACATGGACTTACTTGGATCAAACATATCATGACAAAGCTGCTCTACAAAGTATATAAATGGCCATCTCCCATCACTGGGTTGCTCCAAACTCTCTTCTTCAACCATAGGCTCCATTAAAGCCTGTGAAGAATCAAGTGAAGATAATATAGGTATTAAATTCACAATGGTGGAAAAGGCCTATGAGCCAAAAACTCATTTCATCAAAGGAATAGAAATAAAATAACAGATTTAATACCAGCAAGAAAGGCTATGTGTCAATACCTTGTTACTTTTTGGTGGTTGTTCCATAGACACAGGTTTTATAGTCACTTTGTTCTTCAGAACTGGCTCCTCCACATCATCATCATCACACCAACCTTTTGAGTGGTTAACATTGACCTTGGCTTTTCGTTTCAGCAAATTACGTTCCCTTGCACTTAATTTCCTAGGAAAAAATCCCGGACCCATATTTGTGACAAGTTTCTGAATATGCTGGGTACCAGATTGAGCTGCACAGTATTTATGCTGTGCTCCATTTCCATGGGAAGACACTTTATGCACCATGAGATCCTCATCTCGTATCATATCATTGACATCCATGTAATCCTCACAGACATCTAATCCTGGATCATGCATGTCAAAACAACCATAAATATCCAGCTAAAATCCTATCTATATTTGCTCATTTAACCCATATTAAATATCGTGATACCTGTCCCCTGGATCTAGATATATCTAAAATATATCTATAGATGATCACATATGATAAAATAAAGTATATCTGCTATGCATCAATAAATATCCAGCTAAAACCCAATCTATATTTGCTCATTCAGCCTGTATAAAATATGGAGTTATCTGTCCACTGGATCTAGATATATCTAAAATATATATTTATACAATCATATATGAACAGATAATGTATATCTGATATTAATAAACTGTAAGCATTTTAAGGAAGAGAAAGTTGAAACTGTAGAATGCCTAAAAAACATGATGATTCAACAGTCTTTATAAGTTTTCATCTCAAAGAAAATATGACATACACACATTGAATGAGGAGCACAATTGCATTTTGTGTCCTGCTGATATGCCTAATAGGTCACATTGGTGATGAACATGCCTACTTCACTAATTATATTCATCTATAGACCATTGGTATGGTTCTTGAATCAAGGACATATGATTATGGCCAGGGGAAATGAACCTAAATTTATCAATTTAGAAGAAAGTTGTCAATCTAACAATTTAGAAGATGAAAACAAGACTGAAGTATTCAAGTACAAATGAGTTTCTAGTAAGGGATGAAAAATACAGGTCATTAGCTAAGAAACAGCACATGTTCACACGAGTGACATGCTTCCCTGGCATGTCAGACACGCATATGGCATGTGTCCTTTTACAGGACACGTGCCAAACACATGTCCAACATACTGCCCTAATGCGTCCCAACATGTTGGACACTCGGGACACCAAAAAAGTTCAAAACTTTTCACAAAAATTCAAACATGTAGAGATGTTTCATGACATGTCAATAAATGTGTCCCGATGTGTGATTGATGTAGTTCTATTTTCTAAATGTTTATATTTTATCTCTGTACTTTTAACTGTTTTAAATCATACATAAACACATTCCCCTGTGTTGCATTTCCAGGCTCTATGTGTTCCCCTTGTCAAGTATCCAGGTCCATGTGTCCTGTAACAGACAACCATATCCATGTATCCCAAAGTCATGTGACTTAGGCCAATAGCAAATGAAGCTTTATAAAAGGATATAGCAGGGTACTCCATGCTAAAAGCAACCAAACAAAGAAAGATAGACATATCGTAGACAAATTGCCATGAAGAATGTCATACCCAGAAAGATTATCCATATCTTAAAAGAAAAGAGAAACCAATGGTGTGCAAACAGTTATGAGGAGATTTAAGCCAAGCAAGATTGTCTAGATCTTCCTCAAGTTAGTATGGCCATGTTTCTAAATAGAGGAAACATGATACAGAGGAATCTAAGTGCAATCCAAGGGTCCAAAAGAAAACATATGATGGAAAAGTGTGTTTTCAAGATATCTAACCTCCTTCAGCTGGTAGTGACTATCAATGACGACAAGACCAAAGGAATTTCTGTGAAAATGAAAATTAAATATGTAAAGAAGGGATCACAAATGACTTGGAGTGACTCGTTATACAATGCTTCACTTATCAGAAGCGAGGACATTATACCAAAGATTGACTGCAGAAGAAACATCCCTTGTAGTGTGGTCCAAGCAAAGTTAACAGAACCATGGCAAGGCATTCAATTCAGAGACAACTTGGCATCACAGATGACTGGGAGTGACTCGTTATACAGTGCTTCACTTGTCAAAAAGGAGGACAATGTGCCAAAGATTGACTGCAGAAGAAACATCCCTTGCAGTGTGGTTCATGCCAAGTTAATAAACACTCAGTGAGGCCTTCAACTCGGAGTGAACTTGGGAAAATTTAAAAATACATATAATATTCAAAATTTAAGAAAAAAAATATATATGCAAGCACATCAATGTAAATATGAACATTGAGACACCAAATATGCAAGTTTGCTGCTAAGTTACCTGACAAGAAGGCACGGGACATGGAAATATGTGTGTCCGATATGGGACACGTCACTCCAGAAACAGGACACAGAGGACATGTTATATATATATATATATATATATATATATATATATATTCAAAAAAATAATATATATTAAAAAAATTACAAATTTCAAATACAAAAATAAAATATAGACATAAAGATCCAATTTTTTTAGAAAACAGAACAATTACAAAACACTTGGAATCCCTTAAAATCTCCAATCTACCCTTCATCTGCACAATGAAAAACAGTAGGAGCTCTTTCCATCCAGCTGTAAGTGAGAAAATAACAATGAAAAATGTTTTTTGAGTCAAATAGGTAGGACACAGCTAGGGCACGTGTCAGACACGTGTTTGGCATGTGTCCTGTGTTCAGGACACATGCTAAACACTTGTCTTAGCATGTCCATGTCCGACACATGTGATACGGACAAGGAAGCCCTAGGGGCCATGTCCTATTACTTAGGTTTGCTGATTCATGTTGCATGTAGGGATACAAATAGGTAAACTTACATTGAGATACATAAACTATAAGTTCCAATATACAAATATTAAACTTAATGTTCTGAAAAGGTAAATGGCATACTGAGGCGTCATAATATATGGCCTCCAGAGTCCAAAACTCATGACAGCAGAGATACGAAAGATGCTATGAATTCAACTTTTGGACTGGTAGATTTAGGGCATAAGCTACTTGATTCCAATACTGTGGTAATAAATTATGATCCTTCAGTGTGATAGATTGACTAGCTTCCTACAACTCCTAAATTGCTCGAAAACTAAATCTAGATCATTCTTACATAAGAATGAAAATTGCAAATTCTTACTATGACAGAAGGTGAACAATGATTAGCACACTACTTCAAGTTTACAGTTTATACAAAGTTGTAGCCCCAACCTCTTGTTAATTGTGTTCTTGGAAACCTTCATCATTATCCCCCTCAACCAAGTTATGAGAAAAAAGAGCATTACCAATTAAAGCTTGAAAACTTGGGACATGTAAGACAACAATCTATGATCATCAACTTGTATCAAACATTTAGAACAACCACAAAGTGCATCCTGTAAACAATAGTTCTCTTAAACAATATCATCCCAGGCCCACATCATATTCCAACGACATTTTCATATCTTCACAAGTTGGGACATAAAAACCTACAGTTTGGTCTTCGGTAGAAAAGATAAAATCTAATTCAGAGTATAAGAGGGCACATAAGAATGAAAATTGCGACTTCTCTCAACAAGATCAGGTGCACGATGATAGGCACACTACTTCAAGTCAATGGTTTATACAAAGCTGTAGCCCCAATCTCTTGTTAATTAGGTTCTTCTTGGAAACCAAGTTATGAGAAAAAAGAACATTACCAATTAAAGCTGGCAAATTTGGGAGCCATAAGAGTCAAGACAACAGTCTATGAACATCAATTTTGGTATTGAAACATCTCCAACAACCATTAAGTGCATCCTGTAAAACATAGTTTGCTTAAACAATATCCTTCCGTCCCAGAACATATTTTAATGACATTTTTTATATCTTCACAAGCTGGTCCATCAAAAACCTACAATTTGGCCTAGGGTGGAAAAGAAGATGAAAATCAAATTCAGAGTATATGATAATCCATTTAAATTCATTGGATTTGAGAAAACTATTTCTGTATTTCACCGTTTTACTCCTTTACAATTTCTATTGATAAATTGAAAAAGCAATCCACTGACAAGGAATATAGCATCTACATAATTATCCAGGAAAATTTGACTGAATACTTTTCACTATACCCTTAGATTATCAAAATCTTTATACCAGCTACTCAAAATAAGATTGCACAGTAAGGCTGAAATCTATATAGGCCTCTCATGTGTTGTCTATGATTTCGAAAAGTTTTCTTTGTATTGAAACTCCCTTTATAGATTACAGAAAACCCTATAATCTTGTTTTAAGCATGTAGTAACAAAAAATGAATGTCAAGGTATAGAAAGCCTATGATGTTATAGATATCATGTACATTCTAACCAGCAAAAATAGAAAAAAATTTAAAAATCCATCATCTCAGTTTTATATAGAATCTAGCAAACTGCAACGCATTTGATTTCCAAAATTTAACCACACGATAGTTATTTTCTACTAACCTAATCGACGGCTAAGATTTTCCTTCTGACGAGCCAAGCGCTCAGCACTATTCTTACTGTTATCTATTGCAATATCATATTCCTGCAACCATACAGTGCAGATAAACATCAGTGTTCGTGGTAAATATGACTTAGATAATATCTTAACACAAACAATGCACTTACTCTTGAAATGAAATGAAATGTAATTTATATTAATGTCCACAAATGACTAAACTGTGTCAACAGGACTAGAAAGTACAGCAATCATTTTAGTATTTTTAGCTAAGAAAGGGGGTGAATGAGGCAACCCTAAAAGGAGACAAAAATAAGTACAAAGTAGAAACATGAAATGACATAAAGCATACAAGAAAAGGGGTTAAACCAATTAGATAATTCCTAGGAGGTGATGAAAAGTTTGCAAAGAGACAGTCATGAGAATGATGTGCAGCAAGATGCAAAGAAATGGGGTAGCCAGCCCTACTCATCATCTCAATCAGTAGTACAGATGTCAACACCAAGCGCCTGCTGAATAATGTCCCCAAGGATTAATCCTAGAGTATAAATAGAGACATGAAAAGGCCAAATTTCACCCGAATAGTTTTTCATGACAAGCATATAAAAAAGGCCGACATCTGAATGTGTATTAAAGTGCACGAGCATAATGTATGTCCAAGGAAGCTTCCTACATAAACGAAAACCACAATCCTGAACTATTGAGGCTTGCAAAGCACAGCATTCATTCTCAAACATCAAAAATTATAACAAAGCTCTTAGACAATCTAGTATCTACCTGTTCCAAAGGGATTGAATGCAGCACTAGTTAAATTTTCTAGTCGATCTACCTATTCACAAAGATATTCAATGATATTTGGAAGCAAATTTTATAACTATTCAAGATTGTACTAGGAATATCAATTCCTTTAAAGAAAGGAAAACATACATGGTTAAGGCTCAATGAGTTAACTTATTGGTCCTTGCACTCATGCCAAGAAAAAGAGAAACCCTTCTGCATTGTTCAATGAATTTGTTACCTAAGCAATGAACATTGTGACAACTTTACATAATTATTACCATCATCTAGCAGGGAAGCATAATCACATTTTAACTTCTTGATAATAAAAGATTATCAAAACCTATTGTGTTAACCCCCACAATTTACAAGGTTGAAACTTTTCGTATGCAACTCTCAGCTGAATAGGACCTACAATAGTTTGATTCTCTCTTGCAGCTGAGATTTTTGCTTTCCTTCCAAATTATTTTGAATAGATAAACACATGTTAAGGACGTAGAGCTTAACTTGTAGCCCCAATACCACTCTGTCATGTACCCAGACCATACTCTTGAAAATTAGGCTAATAAAACCGTTTCAATCCACCCTACATTGAAAGCATTGAGACTGTTGACCGCCCATTTAGCAACGGTGGTCAACTCATGTGCCATGAAGATGCATCACCAGATGCAAATTTGTTGAAGACAGTATTGGTTCTACTTGGTATCTGATGATCCAGTAAAATTTTTGTAAACGAAATTTCCGCACCCCTGCGTGGGTTGATAATGTAATAAGTCTGCATGGATCATAGTTAGGTCAGGTACCCTGGGATGTTTTCATTGGGGGAGTTCCTTTCACCGAGGGTTTTTTATCCTCAGGTTGTCAACCGGGCTTTACGGCCTCGCTGACTTCCCTTGAGTTTTTCCCTCCACACATGCAATAATTTCCTCCAAAGTGGTGAACGGCATCCTAATGGTCTCATCCTTTGGTAGCTATTGTTTAGGAATGTTGTAAATGACCATGCCAAACAGTGTAGAAAGTTTCGCGGAATTTCGTTGAGTCTAGATAGGTTTTTTTTAATTAATTAAATTTTTAATAATTTAATTAATTAATTATTTTTTTAGCTAATATTGTAAAAATTAGGCCTTTGGGTTTTTGATAGGGGTATTTGTGCTCAAAAGAAATGGAATAGCACCCGCTACACCCATAGACCAAGTTTCAGCTCAGTCGGACGAAGTTTGCTATGCCTTTATCGACTCAGAGTCAGAGTCAGTCAAAACAGCAATTTTAATTGCTAAGGTGACATTGCCATAATGTCAAAATTATTGTAATTTTGAGTTATTGAGTAAGTGTGAAGGTGGTAAAGAGCAAATTAGACTTTCCTAAGCATAACCTAACCCTCCCAACCTTTTCCAACCTATTCTAACCCCTTACCCACTTTCTACACTCAAAAATCATGGCCCCCTAGGGCGAGTGACGTTTTTCCTTGGTGGAGGTTGTTGTGACTTATTTGGGGCCCCCTCTCATGAGTTATGACTCCCTTTGACTTCCACATCACCTCCTAGGATGGTCCCACTCTTTTTTTCTCATTAATTCTCCTCCATTCCTTCATTTTCACACTTTTTTTGCCCCCTCCAAGAGGAGTTACGCCCCCCCTCTTCTAAAAACTCCACAAATAATTTTTTTTAAATTATTTGAGACCTCTCACCTTCCTTGGCATCAATCCCAAGGCCTCCCACACCTCTTTGCTTGATCCCAACACCTCCTACATTTTTCTACACCATAGATCTAGCTTTCAAACCCTAGATGGTGTGCCCACTCATTGAAATTTGCTCATTTGATGTGGATTTGACACTTGGAGTTCATCCAAGTGCCTTCACTTTGCCTCTTGAGGTATAAGTAGAACCCTTTTTCCTCACCATTCTTTGAGCTAAAGTTATGCTACCGAATTCTTGCCATCTTTCTTGCTCTTGCCATCTCCATTCACTCATTGCTCTTGAAAGTCTTGTAGCAACTTGTTGCTACAACACTCTCATACTTTTGGATTCAATAAACAAAAAGCTTTGGAGGATTTTGGACCAATATAGATTAGTCATGTTTGTCCATTGCATATGAGGTGCCTTTGTTCCTTTACATTTTGTGGGTTTCTAGCTAGCATCTTGGATAAATTAGTTTATTTGGGTAGATCATTAGACTCTAGAGTTGTTGATCTATGTATGTTGATTAGTTAGGATTGTGAATTAGTTCATTTTGTTAATCTATATCATCATACTATGCTGTTTTGAACTCACATTTTGTCTTAGTGTGCAGATTTGTCTCACAAGGGTTGGTTGGAAGAGGCTTTAGAGGAGTTTCCAGCCAAATCTTGCACAAACTCTTGGCCTTTTGATTTGGATCTGATATATTGTTGTCATTT
>ML798080.1:223152-234075 GCA_009831015.1 Picea engelmannii
TGGTTTGGGGTAGTTTAACTTGATTTCATATTGTAATACTTTTGTAATAAACCACCCTCAAACTTAGTTGACCCCATTGCCCAACCTTAGGCACTAGTCTTAGTTGACTTAGGGAAAGGGTTGATTGACATTTAGATTTAGGCTTGCACTTTGCATTTGCTGCCTTTGCATCATAGGCTAGTTTTCCCCTTTAGCCTTTAACAAATTAAAACTAACTCCTAGAACCTTAACACTAAAATCAATCCAGTAACTAGGGACTACCCCCCTTGGCTTCCCTAGGAGTAAGCCTAGAAGGAAGAGGTTCCAGTCAAGGTGACAGTGTGGACTGAGAACCTAGACATTGTGTCTCCGAGGACACACTAAGTGAGTTGGACTTTGCTCACGTTAGCAAGTGTGTATTAGGACGGCAACAGAGACCATTGAGAGAATTCCAAAGCTTCCGACCCAAGAGCATTGAGAGCATTCCAGAAGCTTACAACCTGTTGAGAACTTCCAAGATCTCGCACCCTGTCGAGAAGGGCCCAAATGTTCCTCGATGGGTTAGGAACTTCTAGAAGTTCACACACCACATGGCCACCTTTATGGGCACTGAAACATACACCTAGTGAACCAAGTTGGGCACAAAAGGGTCTAGCTTCACTACAAAAAGCCTAACCATTGCTTTTAAATTGTGAGGCATTTGAACCTCTAGAATGTTTTGTTGATGATTGCAGCGTCGTGTGACATTCTCCAGGTCGTTCTCCTCTGGACTGAGTTGAGTCAATCTGTGAGAGGGCCCTTGTGATGGGTGTGTCGTTCTCCTCTGGACTAAGTTGAGACAATGTGTGCCCATGTGTTGGGTGTGCCCATGTGTTGGGTGTGCCCATGTGATGGGTGTGCGTCAGACTCTGGATTGAGTTGTTATGACGTGTGGTCTCTTGTCTACTCCTCTGGACTGAGTTGAGATGACTTGAGATGGTCTCCTGCCTTGTGCTCCTCTGGACTGAGTTAAGTCACCATGAGATGGTCTCCTTCCTTATACTCCTATGGACTTAGTTGAGTCGGCTTGAGATGGTACTCCAGATGGTACTCCTGTGGACTCAGTTGAGTGATCTGTTGAGTATGACATCCATGTGGATGAGGCACAAGTGGACGTGTCCCTAGTGGCTAAGCACTAGTGGACGTGTGAGATCCTTGCTATATTGTCTGAGAGTAAGATTTACTTGTAACCCTAATTTGTGATGTAAAGGGTACCAGTCAGCCCCACCATATGTAAGATAATTAATATTGTGTAAATGATTAATTATATTATTGCGTTATTGAGATCAGCCCTATTGTGTCAATAGACACACCTTTTGTTGTGTCAGTTGTTGTATAAATAAAGGTGAATCCCCATTGAGGATTACACACTCTCACTTGTCAACTCGGAATTTCAGCAAGTGCATGTACGGCTAAAGTGCACACCTCTCTTGGGCGCTAGGTTCTAGGTTTTTGTAAGCACCCTCTTGTGTGCTAGGTCTATGGTGTTAGGGGATCTTCTCTTGAGAATATAGCAAAGGATTGTTGGGCTTTTCCCTTGTTTGAGAAGGGTTTTCCCAGGATACTTCTTGTGTTCTTGTGCATGGTTATTCTTCTTGTAATCTTGGTTATTGCAGCACTTGTGTATGGTATTGTTGCATTGTTTATGGTTCAAGTACATGCTAAATGAAATAAACTACATGTGCATGAGCTAAGCATCTAAAAATTCAACATATTTGTGGGGTGATTTTTTAGTTGCATGCAAATCTATGTTACTCTTGTTGTTTCCATTATGTTGTTCAAGAGAACGATATGTAGCAACTCCTCTTAAGATGTAACAATTTTCCCCACAATGACTTGCGCTCCATCATTGTTATGTAACTTTTGTGACTAAGTTCACAATGTTGAGATAATCTACTTGAAAGCAATCTCATGTTGTGGCACAGTTAAATTTGTGTAGGAGCGCATTTTGTGTAAAACTCTTCATGCGACATTCCACTTTATCTATTGCTCATTGAGGTGGAAATTGAATTGGTTGTAAAGCTCAAGTTATGGTGAATTTCTTGTGAATTCCTTGTGCAGCAGCATTGTTCATGAGTGGTGTGTTTGCAAAGCTACGTGTTGATCAGATGTGTCACTACAAAGTCATACCTGTTATTCATTAAAGGCTATGGCGATAACTCATAGAATGGATCGATTTATTTTAGTGCACAAGTCATGTGATGTTTGATCAATGTTTGAATTATAAGGATAGTTGTTTTCAAGCATTCACTAAATAACCTGGCATTATATTCAACTTAATTGTTTTGAAAACATTTTAAAATCCACTCCACATATTTGATCTTCAATAATATTACATAAATTTTAAAGGAAGTTATCCATTATAAAAAGTAGTTAAAGGCAATTTAAAGAGGGTAAAAGCATTTTTCCTAATTTTTCCATATTTTTGGTCTTTATATTTTTTATATTACTATATATTGTTGCTGCTCCCAATGCATCATTTCCTAAAGATTGGGGGGGGGCCTTCTAACCGTTCTAAACATCCAAACCCATGTTTCTCCTATCCTCACATTCCAAAAACTTATGCAACATTAGATATTTATAGGGAATCTTTGAGTTGCCAAAGGCTTGAAACTTGTCACATATGGCCCCCACCCTCTCTTTCCCTTCTATGCAATCATTGTGCTTTTTTATTAATAGCATATTACTTCTCACCCTTTATTATAACTTACATCATAGCATTACTTTATGCAATATCATCAAAGAATGGGCCCTCCATTAATGAACACCAATTTATTCCAAATACATCAAAGGAAACATTACATTGCTTTTCACATGACCACTTTTTTAGAAAGGGACCATAAATGGGGTATTACATTGCCTCCCAATTAGAAGTATCACAGTCCTTAGTGTGACCTTACAATTCAAATAGCTATGGCTGTTTTCACTCATGGTATCAACCTTTTTCTTCATAAGTCTGTAATGTTTCCATTGGACATTTACCTAGGTGGTGCCTCAATTCCACATAAATCAAAGACCAATCAATGACATCATCAGGATTATCCACATATTTCTTCAACAAAGAAACATGAAAACAAACACTAAGTGGTAATGCAAGCCTATATGCAATCAGTGCAATCCACTCCAAAATATCAAACAACCCACAATATCTCAATGAAAGCTTGAAGCAAATCCCAAGCTTCAAAGAGCCCTTCTTCGACTTAACCTATTGGAACACAACATCCCCAACTTCAAATTCCTTATTAATTTTGTGAGCATCCATATAGCTCTTCTATCAATCTATGCAACCTTTGAATGTTGCATGATTTTCGTATCATCTTCCATATCCTTGAACATATCCAACCCAAACATAACTTTGTTTGTTGGATCATCAAAACTGAAGGGACTATTACATCTTCTCATGTCATATACCTAACCAATCACCCATTTATAATAAAGAATCACAACTATTTATCATGGCCTTTCCCTTTGGACAGCATAAATATATGTAAATATTGTATATTATCATAGCTATATATTTTTCCAAGGAAAACCTTGTGGGTAAACCCAAGAAATGCTTCTCCACATCCATGGATGGCATCCCTAGTAAATCAGTGGACATAGACTAGTGTGTCCAATCCAAGGGGACTCAAACCTAACACCTTTTGGATTGAAACTAGTCAAATGCCCCACAACATTGGCACCAACCAATTAAGCTAACCTCTTGGGCTGTTGGTAACCCAAAGGGACTCAAACAAATTTGAACCTATGACCTATGGCTTCCTCGTATATAACATGCCTTGGGAAGATGGTTTAGTCAATTGAGCTAACCCTTCCAGCTATATTATCATGTGTTTATACACACACACATATAATTTCGTCTCTAACAAGTGATAGTGAAATAGTGCATTTTGTCGTTTGTGGAAACAAGTTAAATGCTAAGTTGCCAAGGTATGGGTATGAGTATAGATACAGGTACCAGTATGACACTTTTTGAAATTGGGGATGGGGGTACATCTAGGGTACCCGGTACACAAATAACATATTATATATATATATATATATATATATATTAAAGAAACGAAATTATTGTAAATAAGCAATGCTTCAAATTTAATTTCATATTAATTGACATTCAACATCTAGCAACGATTAGAGACGATGATTTGGCAACTTTCTCAGTGATAGAAATCTAAAAAACACTAATACTAGGGCATGATTTTTAAGTTTTAAGTGAAGTCCATACAAAAATTGCCTAATCGCATTTTTAAAAATTAATAAACAAGTGCAACATAGTGTTAGGGTTCAAGGCTCCATGTCTTCTACATTTGCTACATCTTCATCCTCAATTAGGCTCCGGTCCTTTGTCAATAGGCTCTCCAGGTAATCATCACTCTCAAGCATAAGGTCATTAGCATCTAGAGGCAGCTCAACAAAATCATTTGGTTGTGGCTCCTTGTCCACACACACAGCATCATCTATGTATTGGCCCCATTTCTTGCAAGGACCCTCCTTGTACCCTGTTATCGCAGGATTTGTACTTGTGCAAAGCCACACTACAAGTTCTCAAATCTTGCGTAACTACAGAAGATCCTACCACTATCACCTTAGTAAGAAATTCCCTCGTTTTAGAGATGGAGGAGGTCCACCACAAGGGAGGCTTCCCCGGTGACCTCAAGGGATCAAAGTAGCAAGTAAAGTAGCCAAGCCTACCGCCCCCTGTCTTGATCACCTAAAGATTGTTCTAGGTCATGATGATAAAAGAGATATGAAGTTGTTCAAGTACCTACTCGGAACAAGAACACTTTATAGCATATATGTAGTGATTTCCAAGTTCAAACAAGCAATAAATACCTCTAGAAGACACTAGATAATGAAAGTTGTCATGGCTGTTGTGAATTTGCAGCAGTAAACAATGATGTAACAACAGTAACTAATTTGTAACAGCAGCAACAATTATCACTCAGAAATGCAACAATTGACCATGGAAACTTTGTGTAAATCTAGTAGAGTATTATTCAATTGTTCAATGCAATTTCTGAGTATGTTAAACCACCTTTAGATCAATGTATGCACCAAATTAAAGTGTTATCAGGTGTCTGTAGCAAACTTTTGAACAGCAACAAGTTTACTAGTGAGTTAGCTCAAGTTAGTGTTAGTAAAGTTAGTAGGAAGCTTGAGAGAATTGAAAGAGAATGTTTGTTGATCAATTTCACCACAAGAGAACTGTAAAATCAGTGTCTTTGAGGGCTATGGAGTCTTTATAACAACAGATACAACAATGCTTGAACAAAATCAAGTGTCTAGGGCTAAAATCCTAAAGTGCTTTAGGATGCTAACCCTAGCAAGGAAACTTCACCAATTTTGAACAAGAATAACCTTGTGAGAGGAAGAAGCACTTAGACTCCTCTCTTAGGGTTTTACCTGTTAGCTTTTTAGCTCGGGAAGTACTCCACATGTGTGTCTTGTATGCGGAAGTTACCTTGTACCTACACTAATAGACACTTGACTTTGTAATGGGTTTTTATAAAGTTGTGATAAAGTGGTTCTTTTATTTAAGTGACTTTTTAATAAAGTGTACCTTCTAATATTAAAGTGACTTTATTTCATAAAGTGCACTTATGTTATAAAGTGGAAATGTACTTTAATATTTTAAAGTGATTTATTTTGGGGAGAATGAATCATGACCCTTGATCTTGTAAAGGCAAGATTAGATCTTGGCCATTAGATCTAGGGTTGGAGAAGGTGAAGGGTCACTTTTAAATTATAAGAATGCATTGGGTAGTGTGCAAGACACAAGAGAAGGAGATTGAGAGAGATTTCTGAGTAAGCTTGAGAGAGGAAAGAGGGCAGCAAGGAGGGCACATTTCCCAAGAGAGCTAGGGCACATTTCCCAAGAGCGCTAGGGCACATTTCCCAAAAAATAAATTTATGTTTTGTTAGTGCTGTAATTTACTGCTGCTGGAGGCCATACTGTACGGATCCGTACAGTCTGTACAGCAAGGGGAAGAGGTCACAGAAATGGAGCCAGGCTGGGCACAGATTTTGAGGCTGTTTAGAGGGTTTTTCTTGCTGCTGTTGGGCCATACAGGACAGTCCGTACAGCAGACTGTGGGCACAGATTTCAGGGTGCAGATTTCTGGGCAAGCCGTACAGAAGTACGGACTTGGCACATTTTTCAAGGCAGAAATTTTTGGGACAGTTTTGGGTGCTGTAAGTTATTTTTCTCTTGGCTGGAAATTGTGTTGTTGCTGCTAATATATACTTTCCTGAAGCTGAATAATAAATCTCTCTCTCATTGGGTTTCCCCACATTGGGGTTTTCCCTGGCATTTGCCTATTTTTCTGAGTTATTCATGGTTGAATGGTTGTTGTTCATTGTGTTTATTCCGCTGCAAAATTGCTTAGCAATGTGTATTTCTGCTTATGGTCATTTTTGAATGTGGATTTAGACAGTTCAGAGTTCATACAAGACAGTTATCTCTAGGTTGCTAAGTGTATGACAGAATATTAGCTTGCTGATTTTGTCATTAAATTTCTACATTACCAAACAAGAATAAAGTAGCAAGTTTCACCATGAACATAACAACATAAAGATAAATTGCAGAAAATTAAGTTACTTTAGCCAAGAAACCAAGAGAGAAAGCCCAAATTGCAGAAATTCTTCCTCAAAAATCAGAAAAGCATCCACAACTTAATCCTCCAAGCAAGGCGCATAAGTAGAAGAGCTAGATAGCCCAAGAGAGGGCAAAAATTTCAGACTTGTTCTCACAAATGGTGAGTGATGATCATCAAAAATGAAATGAGAGGGTGGCCTATTTATATGAGGCCACCCTAAACCAATTTGTCCACATAAATTTGTCAACTACAAATTAGAAGAGGGTCGACCCCTTCATTTGCCTCTACAATATGCCAAAATGAAAAATACATAAAGTAAAACCCTAAAAAGGGTGATGTCATGCTCTAGAAGGGTGACGTAGGGCTGAAAATGTGACATCGAGCCTCAAGGAGTGGAACGTTGGGCCTCCAAAGGCCATGTGTCATGTTGCAATATGCAAAGGTGTCATGCCATGTGTCTCCTCAAGTCAAACCACCTTCGAAACCATACCATCCATCAAACCCTAGCCTCCAAGGTGACGTCAAGGGCTAGAGGGTGACGTCATAGGCTTCCAAAGGCCACGTCCAAGCGCAAGAGGGGTGCAATATCCTCCTCCAATGATGCCAAGGTGCATCCAAAGGCAACGTCCTCCATCCTCTATGCACAATAGCTCCAGGGTGCTCTGCCCAGCCTATGGGATTTCAGCCCATTTATGTGGCATAATGATCGGCCTACTCAAAACCAAGTCCATTTGTCCATCATACAAGCTTCCAAGGGTGTGAGAGCCACTACCCGAGGGTGTTAAGTCACTGCATGACTCACTGCTCTCCATCACACGTGCCAAAGTCCTACAATTATGCACAACATCCCGGACACAACCCAAGATGTCCCTCAAAGAACCATGTTAGGGCCCTTCAAAACAAAGCAGAATATAAGACAAAGTAGACCAATGTTCATAAGACATGTTAGTCCTTAAATCATGCAAAGTAAGTTGATGCCTAAGATACCAACCATGTAAACAATTCACCTCAGTATCCCTTTCAAATATCACCCAAGCCCAAGACCTTGTTAGGGTTAACAAGTTGAAGTATGGGAGGGTCTTCATCCAGCCCTATTAGGTGTGCCACTTAGACAAGAAACAAATAACTCAGGTAGAGGTATAGGTCCCAAGAGTGAAAAAGGAAAGTAAAAACCCATCAAGAGTAGGTGTGAAGATGTTATGGTTTAGGGCTTCCTTCATGGCTTATGGTGTCCATCTCTATGAGCCCTTTTGTTGAGGGTGTGCTTGCTCTTGAGTTACCCAATATTTGTGTCACCTTTTTCCAAACCCCTTTAGCCATATTTCCAATCCCTGCTTTCATTTATAATTTACTTTGAGGGTCCCCTTTAAAGGTTTCCAAGCTTTAGCATTACTTTTTTGGGACTAGGGCGAGCACTGAATGAGTAGAGCTCAAGTTGGACCGGCTTTTGGTGGTCCTTATTTGCTATGTTCACTTTCTTTTTAGCTTCAGTTTCTTATTCTTTTATAACGGCTGCAATCTACCTTTGGGCCGTCAACCCCTTTCTCATGAGAGCATGGACTATAGCCGAAGTTTATAATATATGAAAAGACTTTAGAATGGAAAATGTTAAGTATGGTCGAGAACGGAACGTTACCTTGGGAGGGCCCCCCAGTATTACCCCTTTTCCCTGGGTGGTGACAATACGGGACTAGGGCACAGAAGTTGACCACCAAGGTGAAACAAGGCAACCAAGACAATTTCTCAAGCAAGTGATCCACTATCCAACTTCAACCAATGATCCTTGTCCACATGCCTAATAAATTAAACACAACACCTTGCATGAACAAAGGACTAACCATACCTCATGGTGACATTGGCTTACCATGCCCCATACTCTGGGTTGCTTGAATGTGATGAATCTTGGTTGATGCAACTAGGAGGCAAATCAGGGGGGGCTATTGGGCTGCCATCTGTGGACATGTTGATCATCATCATGGTGTAGATCATGTTCTCCATTGCGAGCCTTGAGACATGATATCCTCCAGTTACCCCTAGGCATGGGGGGGTAACATACCCTAATCCTTTCCAAGCATTGAGACAAAGTATGTTATCAATATAGACTAGGTTTTCTCCTTCTTCAATCCCCACTAATTTCTCTTCATAAATGGATGAAATAATAAGTGCTCCAATTGCTCTTATTAGAAGACGAACAAGCTATGTGTGAGAGTAACAATGTGGCAAATGTGTGTGACTTAAGAGCATGAGCACCATGAAGGCACCATCAAGTGTTCTGCCTTCTTCAATCCCCATCGATTTCTCTTCACTAAATGAATGAAAGAATAAGTGCTCCAATTCCTCTCATAAGAACAGGAACGAACTACATGTGAGAGTAACCATGTGGCATATGTCTGTAACTTCATAGCATGAGCACCTTGAAGCCACCACCAATAGATGGGATCCTTGTTACACCTATCTTTTGTGTCGTTGAGTGATCCAAACTCACCTCACCCCCAAGAGAATTGGACACATTGATTACCGATGTTAGATGTGTCCTCTCTAGATCCATAAATCTTCTTAATCACAGTCATGAAACCTCTAATCACCTCTTTATCTTGGGAAGCAGGCCTCTTTTTTGTTCTCACAATGTCATCCCATTTGGGATTATGGGCATATGTTGCCATGTGATGTGGCGCATTCGATTTATTCCAATGTCGTGTATCAATTTTTAAAGTTGTAGCCATAAGGTGGGATCTTTACTAGCCCCAAGAGTTAGCTCAATCAATTGACCCAACTACCCAAGCCATGTTTCCCATTCGGAGGCCAAAGGTCACAAGTTCAAATGTAGTCAAAACCCTTGAGGTTACTAGTTGTGGTCGGTGGTTGAGTAGCCCTCCATTTAAAGATTTTGTGGAGGGAGAGAACCCACAAACTTTTCCTTGGAAAAACATAAGGTTGGATCTCCCATATCTATGATGGATTGAATCCATTGACACATAGAGTCAATATTCTCATAATGCTCACCCAAACATGGGTTGTTCGTATCAACATGACAAATCATATCACATATAGGTTCTACAAATTCAACTATAAATTTAACATCTACCCAAAAATAAGAATCCAAAATTATACACCTTACTTTAACGGTTGCCTCTATGGTAGATTGTTGCCACATTTCCCACGTCTCACTGACAACTGTGGAAACTAAATCCCCCTTCACATACAATAGTCGTTGAAGAATGTAGTAGGTCGCATATCTCATATTTGTTAGTTTGAGCAAGTCCACTTTGGCAAGCTTGCGGTAGATGAGTTGTGAATGTCGATTGTTGCATATAAAAGTATAAATTTTGCACCCATTTTCAATGTGCTTGGCAACCAAGTTGAGGCTACCAAGTCTTTCAATACATTATTCAAAAAATGAACTATGCATGTGTAGTCACCTCGATGAGAGGTGTAGTAGGGTCCCTTTGTGTCCAAAAGATTTTCATGCATTCTATTTATACCATCAACATTGTTCCTTTGCAAATCAGGGCTGCATATGTCATAAACTAGACAAGATTAAATGGCCCCACCTCCTCAATTGCATCACAAAATTGATCCTTCAAAAATAACATGTTTTTCTCTTGACCGAAACAATCAATTACTTAAGAAATAGTGTTAGGATATTTAGACACTTAGGAGTTAGTTAAGATCTACTTGGTCTAATATGTCGTTAGGTAAAAGTGTGTTTCTTAGTGTGTTTCTTTAGTATGCATTTGTAGTTAAAAAATCCGACGGTCACGATATGTTCCCGACATAGAGTGATCCGACAATTCATACTCTCCTCGATCTTAACGGCCATCGATCCATGGCTTGACACCCAATTGGTCCATGATCTCTAATTAAAGAGCATGGAGGGTCATTTGCCGATGAAGGAGATCTCAGATAGGTGGAGAAGGACTTTCATCTAGAGATCCGTACATGTCAAGGAGAAGAGAGAAGAGAGGCAGTCGCAAGAAGATCCGACAAATTTTGGAGCCACAACAACAGTACGGAGCTGTACACACTTCACAGTGAGGACAGGCACGTATGTACACGCAGGTTGCAGTACAGGGAAGCGCATATGTATACGGATTGCAATGAGGACAATCACATACAAGTCTGAAAAGTGAAAGTACGGAGTCGTACAACCAAGGAGGAGTTGCTAGGGATGCAGGTGTTGTCTATAGTTTTATGTATCTCTATGGGCCATTTTCCCAAGTTCAAGAGCCCTTGTAAGCTTTGATATTATTCTAATGATGAGATTTGAAGGGCAGAATATCTTTGTGTATTGTGTATGAGATTTGGTTTC
>ML798080.1:277421-288549 GCA_009831015.1 Picea engelmannii
CCTGTCGAAGTCCCAAAAATTAGGTCAAACATGACCAAGAATCCTCAAAACTTGGTCAAGGGCCAACAATGTCCAAAATTATTACATGCATAACATAAACCAAAAAATATAGTTTGATACTTGGGAGTTGAAGATCTTCTGAAAGAAGGTGCTCTTATGAATCCTTCTTCTTCTTGAGGCCTATCTGTCTGTTATTGATTCTGAAATCTGAATCTTCTTGGTGTAGGAGTGTCCCTGTAATCTTCCTTGTATATCTTCATATCCCATTTGATTGTTTCTACATAGTTTTTTGGATTTGTTTATTGCTATGTTGTTTTGGAGCTTGATCCCTTTTCTGTCTGATTGTATCCAAGTCCAGACTTGTCAAGATGAGATTTTTTACTGTTGATAATGTCATCCATAACTTTTGAGCTATTCTGCATATTTTTCTTTTGAATATCCTTTCTTAGTGTGTTAATATATGCTTCCAAGTTTCCAACGATCTTGTCCTTTTCTTCTAGTTGTTCTTTGAGTGCTTCTTCAATTCTTTTATCTTCTTCTATTTGAACCTTCAATCTTGTGATCATTTGTTCTAGTTCTCGAGCGACCTTTTCCTTGTTTAGTTCTTCTTGTAGTTTCTTGTTTTTCTCTTTTTCTCTTATGATAACTTCTATGGCACACATTAATTCTTCTCTATAGTCAACTTCTGTCTCTTCGATTTCGTCTTCGACTTCTTCATATCCTTCTTCATATTCTTCTTCGGAGTCTTCTTTGTTGAAATCTTTTGCTGCCATAAATATAACTCTTCCTATCTCATTGTCACTGATTTCATCTTCATCTGATGATGATATGACTTCTTTGATGCATAATCTTTTCTTGAAATCTTTCTTTGTAGTTCTTTTGCCTTTATATGTGTGTTTTCCTTTTGAGGAACCTTCATCATTTCTCTTTTTCTTATGAGGACATTTGTTAGCAAAATGACCAATACCATCACAATTAAAACAAATTAAAGGAAGCTTACCTCTATACGTACCATTGGTTCCCTTGTTCAGTCTTTTGATGAAGTTGGCCACTGCTTCATCATCTTCCGAGACGTCGCTGCTGCTGCTATATTCTTCTTGTTCCTTTTTCTTTTTCTTTGATATTTTGGATGCTTTGAAGGCTGCTTCTTTTACATCTGGATTTTCTTGTTCAGTTCTCATTTCATATGTTGTGAAGATTCCATGCAGTTCCTCCATGCTTATTGAGTTTAGATCCGATCTTTCTTCTAGTGTTGATATCTTAGGGTTGAATCTCATAGGAAGAGATCTTAGTACCTTTTGAACAATTACAGATTCTTCGATTTCTTCTCCCAATCCTATGATTGGATTCACTATTTTGTCAACTATTAAGAAGTAGGCTGCAATATTCTCATCTTCCTTCATTTTTAGTTGTTCGAACTGACCTTTGTAAGTTTGAAGTTTTGTTTCTTTGACTTTTGCATCTCCTTCATAAATATTTCGAAACTTGTCTCAAATCTCTTTAGCGGATTTACAATGTGCAACTTTGGTGGATATTGTTTCACTGAGACAATTCAAAAGTGCATTTGTAGCTTTGGAATTATTCTGACCAAGTTTCATTGCTTTGTCATTTGTTGGTGGAACTGTTGGTATTGTGTATCCATCTACAATTGATTGCCAAATTTCAAACCCCTGTGCCTGTATATATGTCTTCATCCTTATCCTCCAAAAAACATACTTCTGTCCATCAAAGTGTGGTATTCCATTTTTATATGAGTTGGTACTCTCCATGATCTACCTTTCAATGGTTAAACCGATTTCTGAAGGAAACTACTCTGATACCAATTGTTGGATTACTGAGAGGGGGGGTGAATCAGTAATAGCGTAATTATAATTCCTTTTCTCCAAATAATCCAAGTGTTATATCAATGTAGAATTATTATCCAATAATGAGCAATAAGAAAGGAACAATCACACACATACACAGTACACCGGTATTTTACGTGGAAACCCAAATCGGGAGAAAACCACATAATGCTTTTTCTTATATGTCTTGAAGAATTACATTCATTGGAAGCACCAACTTCCTTTGTTTTTCAGCTGCAACTGGAAGGAGGCTCCAACCTCCTAGTTTCTTAGGCTACAACATGAGGGAAGCTCCAACTCCCCAATTCTCTAGCTACAACCAGAAGGAGGCTACAATCCCCTATGTTCTCTGGCTACAACAGAAAGGTGGCTACAACCACCTGTCCTTGCCTCGTCCAACTGCCTTGAAGTATAAGTAGAATGATGGAACCACTTTCAGTCTATCACTGTGAGATATACTATTGTACCACTGTAACAACCTATACCACTAACCTGTATCAAATCTGTACAACTGCCCTGTAATCAATCTGTACCTGAACTGAACATGTATCTACAAAAATTACAACAGATATGCGACCTGTAGTGTTGTCGCCCGTGTATGTATGCACCCTATCTGTTATGCAACCCGTGCATATATGCTACCAAATTGTTATGCAACCTGTGTATGCTTTATGAAAACTAGGGTTTCCTTTTCTTGAAAACTTTTGACCTTCTGTAACTTCTTTCACATAGATCTGTAACCTGTCACTGTATCCAGACTATAACTATACCCTATGCATGCATCCTCATATATAACCTTTACTCAAGGTAAGTATGTCTTTCTCTAGTAATGTGTCATATAGGTATGTGTAATCATGAACAAGTATAATATCCCTCACATGATCTTAGTCATCAACCCCTTTCTGATATTCAGTCTCTCAATACATCAGCTACTACACAAATATAAGCTCTCAACCATGTACCATAAAAACCCTTAGCCATATGCCAAGAAATACAAGATGTGCCTCACAAGAAGTATCAATGATGAACATACCAGCACTGTAGTTCTATAGATCTGACTTATGCAGAAGATCACATGTAGCTGCTAGTCTTTCTAGGGAGAATCCTCAAATCTCCATTGCCATTCCTCATGCATACATCAAAATCCAACTATTCATAGAAATAAGGCATACCTTTTGAACCAATGGATGGATCTGATGTATCTGAGCACTTTAGACCTTCTTGGGAGCTTGATCTCAGAAGATAGAACCTCTGCATCTTCATATTCTCAAGTTTCCATGACTTTATCAACATGTACGCTCCCTATACACAGATAACTCGCGTATACGCACCCTATACACAGACAGTCCACATGGATCTGATGTACTGTACATACCCTATACACTCACAACTCGCGTATACGCACCCTATACACAAACAACCCACGTACGCACCAGAAAATAAGGTTTTCTATAAATCCGAGAATTTCGTCGTCAACCCTTCATGCTACCTTAGACGTTCGCCACTTCAGATGTATCCACAAGTATTTACAAGAAGCTTTACACAAGAAAATAGATATACAATATGTACAAGTGTGTTTTATGAGTGAGCTTTGTCTCTTATTTATATCTTCATGTAGCCTTACACTTTCCTTATTTTAGGGATTCTTCATTTAAAATCATTTCTTTTTGAAAATCACTTTGACTCTTGGGGGCTTCTATAAGACTCATGAGGGTTCTCCAACTTCATATGGTCATAACTCTCTAACCGTGAGGAGTTATGTGACGTTCCACATACCACTGGAACCGACATGACAAACACTATCCATCTAGGATAGTTTCACTGACAAATTCACTATCCTTCATCTCATTATTCCACAATTAATCATGGGTTCTCTCACTCTACAAATCGTCTTCCCGTGAGGGCTTTCACCATAAGGGGACCACTTTGGAGTTCATCCATCTTTACTTCTTATCAACCATGACAAGTCAATAATGAGTCATCTTTACATCAAATGAACTTGGGTTCATTACCCAAACTTCTGTTCTACGGGGCTTTCTTCAAGGGTTGACATCAATGACAACCAACCTTAATCAACAATAACACAATTGGACTTGGGCTAGTTTATATTCGTTTATTACAATATCAAACGGGGAAGCGGTCGGTCGGGTTGGTGATATAAAAGTAAGTGAAATATGAAGTCATGAATCCGCTAACTTCCGCACCTAGAAGTTTTCCGAAAAACAAGTAATACATACTAAGTATGTACTCATATAAACTATGGACATGAAATTTTTATAGAGCATGTACGGATATGCCATTCCATACTTAGCCACTTTTTGGATCGTGGGTTCTCAGGCTCGCGGGCTGAAAATTGGGCCTCTATTGTTCCGTGCTCTACAAAAGTCACCCACAATTCTGCGATATAGAAATTGAGAAGTGGACTTGAGGGCTGGTTAGCTCAACATTGCACTTCCATTGTTCTATGTCCTCCAAATAGCACTCGGAGTTCCACGATATACAAATTGATAGATGGACTCGAGGACTGGTGGGTTCAAGTTTTCCATTGTTTACGGATGGTAATCCCCTATCAACTATCTAACATATCTAAACATTATTTTCAATACTAAATTATTAATATTAAATATTGATATTGTAGAATTTAATTAGACATGAAAGCTTGGACAATTTGGTTGGGCAAGTGATATAAAAGTTTTCCGACAAACAAACAATGCATAGTAAACATGTACTTTTATAAACTATGGACATGAGATTTTATAGAGCATATGCGGATCCCTCATTCCATACTTAGGCACTTTTTGGATTGCGGTTCTCGGCCTGGCGAGCTCAAAATTGGGCCTCTATTGTTTCGTGTCCTACAAATAGCACCCAAACTTCTGCAATATACAAATTGACAGGCGAACTTGCGGGTTGGTTGGCTCAACATTGCACTTCTATTGTCCCCTATCCTCCAAACAACACTCCAAGTTCCGTGACATACAGATCGACGAGACTCCACGACTGTCGGGTTCAAGATTGCAATTGTTTAGAGATGGTCATCCTATCTAACTTTATCTAAAAACATTATTTTCAAATACTAAATTATTAATATTAAATATCGATATTGTACAATTGAATTACATTAAATTATTAAAGGATGTTAAATCACTTATGTTTAAAAAAATGAAGGAAACAAAATAAAGTTTTTTTAAAAGTCTATCACCGCAAGCATAACAAGGATGAATTTGAATTTTAAAGGGGTCTTGTTCACATGATAGCACAATTGCACTCCACACAATATATATTTGTTGATTTCAAATTATTCCAGGAGATTAATTTTACCGAGTTCATCGATTAAGCAAAAATGCCAAAACAACGACCAATTTGAATTTTAAGGGCCTCTTGTTCATATGATAGCACAATTGCACTTTGAACAATATATATTCGTTTATTTCAAATTATTCCAGGACAATAATTTTGCCAAGTTCATGGATCAAGGAAGTCTGCTAAAACAAGCCACATACTACATTTGCGTCACAACGCCATAGAAATTTTCAGGTGGATCTGCGGGCCAGCTCGCTAAATAATTCAATTATATTGTTCCCTGTCCTCCAAACAACAGTTGGAGTTCTGAGGTATATAAATTGAGAGACAAAGCACACGACCGAGAACCAACCAAACTTCAAACAGGTTGCAAGCAAGTTCCCAGAAGGTTCCATAGAGCAGGACCCATCGACCTTTGCACCAAACAATTTGATATACAAAGAAAATACGTCGCCACATTCGTTTTCTCTTGCATCTGGTATATGTTCTGAGTAGAAAAATAACTGGGGCCATGGGATATATGGGGTTTGTTGCCATGCGTCCCATTTTTTGGACTGAACAATCTTATGCGCGTGCAATACCAACTAGCCAAGTCCGATGAACATTCATCTGGATGTTGAAGAAATATTACAGAGACAAATGAGGTATTTTCGTTTCCTACCAAAGTTTGATATATATATATATATATATATATATATATATATTTCCCTTCTTCAGCTGATATGCAAAATTGCATTGTCCTCATTTAAGGTGAATTTGCTGTGTATCTGAAGCTCCTGCAACATGTAGACAGTGCTTGCCTTTTTCTGTAGATACGTTTCATATGACAAATCTGCCAACTTAGGAAGCACATTTTGTAACAGAGGTTGCCTAACCGTACAATGCACGGTTGTCTTGCCCACGGTTTGGATGACATCATTGACGCAATGTCCATATATATATATGGACATTTTTCACCGCATCACAGACAATCAATCGTATCATCACTTATCAAAGCGGAGGCAAAAGCAGGAGAGTTGCATTTTGCACATACATGTTCAAAGGGGGTCGAGTACATATTGGCTACAACCAAAACAACTTCAACCTGGGAATGCGAGCATAGGAATTAATACATTGAACAATATAATACACAACTGCACCCCCCCCTCCCCTTAAAAAAAAATAAAAATAAATTAAACAGGTCATAGAAATTTGTTGAAGGCTATTTATATAAGCAAAGTGAGGATGATTTTGTGGATCTATACGCACAACAGTGGTAGAGCTAGCTAGTTTCTTCAGATCCTCTACTATATCTGCTCACAACTCTGTTACAAACGTTTCCTGGGTTGTCCGAAAGATCCTTTCTCTAACATCCCTTTTCTTTGTTATATTTTTGAACAACATAAGTGGAATATGACCTTTATGCAATTGTTGTTCCATTGACGATTTTTTTTTTGAATACGTATCGAACAATTGTAGCTGCAACATGGAACAATGCAATATTTGTGTAACTTACCTGAGATACATGCACATGCGAAAGTAAAGGACAAAACTGAATATGAAAAGCGGTACCATTGCCTTGTCGTTGTTCGAGTCTCCATCCTTTATATGGAGAATGTGTTGTGAGCCAAGTTTTCTGGCCAATGTGACAGCTGCGCCAATCGTTCCAATTGGGTAAATATCATTGCTCTGTGCAAGCTGGCTGATAGTCGAGTCCGGGACGAAACGATATTCTGAACAAACAGCGGAAATTTTTTCCACAATGCTTGTTTTGTTGAGCAAAATAATTCGATCGCAATCACCACGATAATATACTATTTTGGGCAATATATTAAAATTTGTAATGGATATCCCGTTACCCGAAAATATCTTTTCTGCATGTTTCTGGACAATATGTGGAGGAACAGTCAGTGTCACTGTCATCATGGCCTCCTTGTCGGTCATGTTAGCACACATAATGGATCTAATTTTGTTTGTCTTGTCTAGGTAGGTGCTATAGATGACCATTATGTCCCAGATGAACACTTGTCCAGTTCGGTGGCTGTACAAGCCCTCTATTGATAGTACTTTGGATGTTACAACTCTAGACCCGGTGACAATTTTTTGACAGGAAAACTAAAGTGAATGGTAGTGTGCATTTTTTTTTTGTGTTCTTTCACTAGCATAAATCTACAAGTACACACATAGCGTTGATGAACTATGGAGTTAGAGTTTTGCAACCACACCTCTTAGTCTGCGGAACATGCAACACGTTCGACGTCTCGCTTGTACTTATTGATACTTCTTGCAAGCTGCAAACCATGTATTGCAGATGACATCATTATATCCACCATGCCATATATGAATATATACCCGATGATATTTGTTTAGTAAACATAGTAAGAGCAGAGCGTATGCATCTTTACCTTTGGCCTTGTCGATCTGCCGATGTCTGGGATGACTGACTGCTCATGCCCATGTCACTAGTCCAACTTTTTCTAATCCAAGCATGTGCAGATGAACATCAGGACTAAACAAGCATATGCATTGTATACTATCCATCAGAAGGACTAAATAACCATAAAATTATATGGATCTGATTTTTTTTAACAGGAGAAATGTTTGACAGTAAACAGGGCATGAGGGTGGGGCACCATGGCCAATCTGTATATCGCGGACCCTTGGAAGCCAGGGGAGCAATCTTCAACCTGCCAACCTGGCACCCACAATCTAGAAAGTGGGTAACTATGGAATAAGGTAGAAGCGCGACCACAGATGTGAAACTGTTAGTTTGCCAACCGACGCACTAAGGCATTTTCGGAAAGCACACTAAGTAGATGAATTAGAAAACAAAATGGAAAAAATAGAAATAGGGAGGGCAGAAAGGCCCATTGCTGCCAATCCATCGTTTTTAAGTTTAATATTATATGCCCCCACCCGGTTTGTATATTTAATTTACTAGCACACTTGGTATATGTTTTAGAAGATTGTACCAGAGAACCCTTTGGTGTTGCACAGAAAAATTCATCTCCTTGTCCAAGCAACCTGTTTTTTCCAAGGCAACAATGTCGAATATGCAATGGACATGAAGGAAAGTTAGTATGAAGACATACATCTAAAATAAAGAGAAATATGTCTATTTACCCGCCAAAGAGTCCATCGTCCTCTCCAACCATTCTGCTTGTTTAAATGCAGCAATGCAGCGAAAACACAACGGACATGAAGTAGCTTAGTATGCAGGAAGGCATGTATTGAAGATAACTTATAATGAAGACATACATGTAAAAGAAAGAGAAACATGGTTATTTACCTGCGAAAGAGCCCATCGTCATCCCCAACTATTATGTTTGTTTAAATGTACCAATGCAGTTGTTGGAGCCGCCCTTAACTGATTTATAACCTTTCACATTTTTCAGTCTTTGACACTTGAAATCTAAAGATGGCCCTTTGAATTTTTCCCCCGGAACTTTGAAAAGAATTTTTTACAACCTTGTCGAAAAAAACAACGATGTTTTTTCTCTCCCCTTAAAATAAGTCCGCTTTTGTACTAAACGTTCGACCTTTTTGGCTTTATTTCGGGATCTCGCAAGTCATAAACTTTAATCCTTGAGTTCATACGTCTCAAGTCACGAAATGACGAAGTCGTTTTTTCTGCCCAAAGCACTAACTAGGGTAAAAACATTTAACTTTTGATTTCACGTTGTCGGGGTTTCGCGCCTCGACGCTCATCAAACCCATTTTTTCTTTTTTACAGTCCCGAGAACCGAGAATGCGAGGTACTTGTAAGATAACCCTGGTCAAAGATTAAAGGAAAAATCTAACTATGGTTAAAATGGTTCTCGGCGCTTCGCCACTCGGTGCTATCTTTTCGAAAATCTTGATGTCTGAAACTCCGACTCACGAAACCACGATGCGATTATAGTATGATTAATTAGTCACCTAATCCAAGTTCTCTTAACCCTAATTAAGTCTTAAGTGTCGATTTCTCGCAGTTTCGTAACTCGGCATACTAATCTCCCGAAATTTTATCTCCGAAATTCCGTGTCGCGATACCGCAAGTAAAATAATTAGGAAATTAATCATGCTTTAAATCATGATTATCTCTTAAATCAAAATCGGCACTCGCAGTCTCGCGAGTTGAAAACTTAAAATGTTAAAGGGAAATCCCCGATGCAGCGAAAAGCGAGAAAGATCTTTAACGTTGCTATATTTTGAATATTTTAAATTATAATGAGATAGGTCCCGCGCATCGAGGCTTGCACATTTCTCGAGGAAACTTTTTGCTTTTCATACTCCGACTGACTGGCAAGCCACCAAACATTGATGACATTAATAGATAATTAGGGTAAATCTACGAATAAAGTAGATCGGATTTTTACGCAATCAATGTGTTGTTAATTGCGATTGGACAGACTTATTACGGAGATTACAGAAGTTTCAAATATATACGGGAGTCTCATTTTGTTATAATGAAAACTTTTTTCATAAGCAAGCAGAGCTCATCATTTTCGAATTTGAATTGACTTCTACATGTATACGCAGGTTTATCACAGAAGAGCGAAAAAGAAAGCAACAGTCATGGCTCCGCGGAAAGCGACGAAGACTAATGTCGAAGTTACAAGCCAGGGATCAGACAATATCTCCGATACTTCACCTCGAAGTATCGAATCGATTCCCCACTGGTCGCATGTGTTCAATGTTCTGTAGGCAGAGTTAGTTGATTACTCAGATGATTCTGACGGCAACGAAAAAGACGATTTACACACCAAGTATAAGATAGTTGTCTAGTCAGGGATGTACAGAATAACGACCAGACCCTGGTTCCTTCCTTACTATGACATGATCCGCTGGGATTTGGATCACGTGGACCTGCCTACCAGAACAATTATGAACAGTCAGCGAGTGACCATCAGAACTTTCCGGCCTGAGAATTTACAAAGCATGTATAAGCTGCCTTCCACATATGAATATACATACGGTGCAGATTTCTTGGAAGAATTCAAAAAGAAGGAGTGCACAAAATATGACAAAACTATGCTAGGTTTGATAAAGGATTGGGTTTCGCGCCCCGCGACATTCAGAACGAATGACAAGGGCATGTATTCAATTGCTTCGCTAGAGCCACAATACAAGTATGTGGCCATGATGACATGTCATCTGTTTGGGCGAGAAGACACCTCGTATTTCTATGTCTCTTGGGTGCCTCTCATATTTCGGTTTGCTGAAGGTTGCTCTTTCAATTGGGCAAAGATACTCTCAGATAGCTTGGCCAACAGGGTCATAGAGTATCGGGAGAAAAAGGCAGGTGGGAAACCCTCAACGTTTTACATGTCGGCATATATCATGGATACAATATGTTCCATGACGCCTTTCCACTTGATGAATTGGGCTTGGACTCCAACCCAAGAAAAACCAGTGCACGAATACCATGATAAATTATGGGAAAGTAAAGCTGGAAAGTTCCCATATGAGATTTTCAATTGGGTGATGGTGCCCCTGCACATCAATATTTTTGGCCACCCGCCACCTCGCATATCAGATAGCGTCTCAACAGGTCTGAGTGGCATCGCAGATTGGTATGTAGAAGCAGAGTTCTCGTACATCAGAGTTTTTGGGGCTTCTGTTCCCCCTCATGCGCTACCTTTGTTCATTCCCGATAAACTAGCTTGTCGTGAAGTTGCATGGCAAACAATAATCGGGGGCGTAAGCAAGGAACTCAAGGGCTATTCAAAGAAGGTATGGCCTTCTTTTTCCATTCGAATGAATTCATATTCTTTATTAGATTTTGGGCATGCCAAAGCCGAGGCTGCTGCCCTGGAGGACCTAAAGTTGGCCTCCATTGAGATTAAAAAACATGATCCACAGAAAGTCGTAAGCAATCATCTTGTTCGACAACACAGGTATTCCAACAGAGGACGAACACCTTCAGTAACCACTCACATAACCAGATCAAAGATCAACACACCGATGTTTTCACGTGGTAAAACCCCTACGGGGAAACATCCACGGCCCCAGCCAACGCG
>ML798080.1:324849-335742 GCA_009831015.1 Picea engelmannii
AACAATATGTAATGTTGGCTCATTCTTGGTTTTACAAGGAGCTCCCAATCCTTGGCCACCTTTTCAAAGGTTTCTATTGGGCCAATCAAAGTGATAGTTAAAGACAAGAAAATATTAGAATTGGGTCCAGGAGAAAATGCATATGAAAATACAATTTTTTACCTCAACCTTCGAGTGGACATCAATCACGGAGCCCTTAGCAAACACACTTTCTTTTCTAAATTTCCAAGTTTTTCATGCAATGCCAGGTTGTTTTGTTGTTAGGTCAATTTATTAAGATATATAGTAATAGGCTCTCCAGTTGTGTTAAAATGACTGTCAAAATAACCCACAAGTATGTATTTTTATTTTTTTTGAGGGTTTTTGAATCCTATAATTCAAACTTTCTCAATTTTGATTTGTATTAACTTATCGAATGACATGACCACAACTTTCATTTAATAGAAACACTAGCCATTTCAATTAAAAAAATAAAAATAAAAACAAAAAACTCAAAATATTAAACCTTGTTCCTTTGTTTTTTTGTTTTTTGTTTTAGATCTAGGGGAATCGGTAACTGACCAGGATTACTTGAGTGAGGCCGAGGTTAAAATCTGAATGGCTAGCATTATAAATCCTAGGCTAGTGCCAACAACCCACAAGCCAATGCCTAGCAATAAACTTATGACTTATCAAGGACTAAGACGTCCGTAGACACACCCATGAGGAGGGTTCCACCCAAGGGGGTGCCTATCCTTCTAACCTTATCACAATGGGCCAAAGTCTAATTGGGGATTTGATCTCGGGCGGGGAGAGTGAAAGAACTACTTCCAAACTATCTCATCAAATCACCTTAACCATTTTTTTGTTTTTTGTTTTTAACCCAAACCGAAGATTTTTTCATTGTATAAATATAAAATAGGTTGTGCTAATCCAACATGTATTACAAAATTTTTCCATGAGGTTTTCAACACTACATAGTTCTATATCTCTAAATACATACAAAAATATGACTCAACCTATTGAAATGATGATTCATTGCTACCTTGATTTCTGCAAAATAAAAAATATGTTTCCCATCTTCCAACGTTATTTCTCGAAAAATATTCATAGACTAGTGAGCTTTTGCTTGTTTGTGGAAAAAACTTGAGTTTTAGTCCCCTTCCTTTAGCCATAGAATCTACAATCTAAGCCACCAAAATTATTCTTTGATCCAAGCGAAAATCGGTGGCCACCCACCTATTCCACTGGCTAAAAAACATGGGTTTCCACCTTGGCAGTTTTTCTACTATTTTTTGGGTCTTGAACTTCTAGCGTTGTTTTGAGGCCCTAAACGACGTTTTTTAGGCACAACAACGCCGAAAAATATTTTAAATGCATAGTCTAAGCCGAACAAAATGTGTACTTCTCAGTTAGACCTTTCCGATGAGGTATCGAGCGCCCCAAACGAAGATCATATGCAAAAGTTACACCCTTGGGAAGTTGATGTGCGGACTACCCCCATCGGGGCCTGCAAACCTTTTGGCATTTCATCTTCTGAGGTTAGGGTTTTGGATTTTCTTTATGTTAAAAAAGGCCTCTAGAGCCTCATTGTAAACATCATAATCTTTTTGTGAATGAGCGTAGCCATCACATCTCTTCTCAGAGATAAGTTGCCACCATTCTAGTGAGTCATTCACTCTGTAATTTTACAGTTTCTGTACATTCTCTCATTAATAAAAATTGTGCATTACGGTATCTCTGTGTTTATTGTAATATCTTTGTATATTTCATTGTTATATCTCTACCTTCATTTTGTTCTCAAAATAATTCGGATCATTCTTCCTCCCATATTACCTTTTGAAGCTTTTCTTACAATTTCACCTCTTATTGTTGCAACAACCCAGATATTTCCTCTTCCTCCATATTGTATTGCAAGTCGACTAACATCCCCCTGATCTTCTCTATTTCCACAGTGGGTGAGACAAAATTATTTTTAGCCTATTCTTTTAACACAAATTTAGTCAATCTTAACTTTTGCTCCCATATATAAACCAGGGTTCCCCGGATCCAAGTTCTCCAAAATTCTATCACGCATTCCACTACCTCAACATTCTTAGCTTGGAGAGGGTTGTATCTAAAGGGGAGAGGGTCATAATCAGGGAAATCAAGGAGGATAAAGAATAATTCTACAGAAGAGGTCAACTATGCACTAGAAAACGATCCAACCTGGCAGAAATGTGACCCATGTAGCTCTTTTATTGGACCAAGTATATTTCCCTTTACTTGACCTGATATCAAGAACATCCCAATCTCTAATCAGGTCCTCAAAATTTTCTCTAGATGGATCTTGAATTGCACATCCACCTATTTTCTCATTGCTATGCAAAATTGTAATAAAATCACCTGCTAGAATGTTGTCATGCATAATTTATGAATTGGAGAGGTTTAAAAGAGATCTTTAACATTGTTCTTTTTCCACATAACTCACTAACATATATATATAGTACACGCTAAAGCATTTACCTGTATTAATAGTTTTAAACTTAGTTAAAATCCAATTTGTAGTTTGATAAGAAAATTCAAGGCTTACCAGGTGTGGGTTCCATAGAGAGAAAAGGCGCCTCCCCCCCTCCCCCGAGGCTCCCCTTGAGTCTTCCGCTACACCTTCTGCCATTTTCCACTATTGTTTTCTCGTAAGAATTGCATTTTCTACCATCATTTTTGTCTCTTAAATTAGGAGAACCATGGGTTTTTCCATCTTGATTAGGTCCTTAATTGTTGTATCTTTTTGGGGACTACCTAGGACCTTGCAATTCCAAGAGATAATATTCATTATTTATTAGATTTAAAGCTTCCACCCTTAGAAGATGGAATGTTCCCAACAGCTTTTGGGGTTTTTACCTAGGGCCCAACATTTGTTCGATCATTCTTTGTGAACCTGTTATCACTCCAGGAGTCCTTCTCAGGTTGTAGCTTGAAGAAGCTTGGTAACTTAAAATGTGATTTGGTTTTATGTTTATATTTGGATCAATTGGATAACTAACCTACTAGATTGGTATCAAGACAGTCAAATGAAACAATGCTTTCAAGAATTAATGATCAGATAGGTAACTTAATGCTGGATGAAGAATGATATGCTTATTAACCAGAACACACATGTGATGGGTTAAATAAGATAGTGTAGATTACTATTAAATCAAGCTTATGAACTGACAAAATGAGATAAAAGTCATTAGCAGTTAAGACAAACTTGAATCAAAGTACAGAAAGAGAAAGGTAATGGCAGTCTGACATCAATAATGAAAGGAAATTGTGATTTGTATTATATATATGAGATTCTATTACAATAGCAACATGGTATATGTATCCAGAATCGAACCCTTAGTCTATAAAATTGATAGGATTTATAGGCTTTACAAGCAGTTTAAGATCCTCAAAATATAGATCTGATAACCTCTTCTCCTATCTCAAAATCGAATTTGTGAGGTGGCTGGAAAAGACAGAAATTTCTGGAAATATGTTGCTCAAATATTGACCCATATCTCTCAAACCAAAACCGTTGTGTACAAAATGGAAGAGGATTTTGTATATTGGTTTGTTGTCAGAAAAAATGTCTCTCAGTTCTTTGAGGTTCTTTTTCATTTTCCCGGGATCTGCATTTCAAAAACATGTGTCAAACAGGGAAATTCTGAGATCCGAAAATTAGGGCTCAGAGATAAATTCGATTCTCCCAATATATGACACATGTAGGAAAAATGAGAGAGGTTATTTTTCTTTGACATGTTAGCAACAAAAACCTCTACCCGTTTCTCAAAAAGATTCTCCAGTCGCTCAGAATCATCATTTGAAAATGATGACTCAGCACAGTAAAAACAAACTTTTCTGCACTTTCGGTGGCTAAGAGAGCCCCGAATTTCGCGTTTAAGCCACCAAAAGCTAAGTATTTCGGTGGCTTAGAAGCCCTTTTGGAAAGGTGTTTAGCCACCAAAACCTGAGTTTTGACTTTTTTGAAGGGAAAACCAAATCAAATGTTTTTCAAACTTTATTACATACTTAAAGCTCTCAAAAAATGAACCTTAAAAATTTAGAAATGTATTCTTCAATGACTTCCTATCACCTAAAATAAACAAATTTGACTGTGTTATTTGAGGAGATAATATCTGGATCCTTCTGGGGATGAAAGCCTCTCTGTGAGGTTTCAAGAACCTTAGATCCAATGCCTTTCCTGTTGGGCTATGGAGTCATTTGGTCTGTGCAACTGATCTTCTGCAAACCTGTAACTTGCTTGTAGCCTTTATCATTGGGCTATGGCATCGTTTGTCCTTTAGAACTGATCCCCTGCCACCCTGTAGCCTGCATGTAGATCGCCTGTAGCCTGCTCTGCTTATTCAACAATAAATAATTGAAAGAGACTACTTGCTCATAAAACAAGCTTATTCTCCTACTCCTACTCTAACCAGATCTGCATTCAGGTTAGGTAAAGGTTGATTTCCATAACAGCCATCCAAGCAATTTTAATACTAAAGAAATCTCATCTTTATCACTGATCATCAAATGATGTTTGACATGAGACAACAGTGATAAGAAGTCTTTCCGGAAATCATACTCACCTAAAAAACATGGGCGAGCTAAAGAAATCTGAAACTTTCAAGCTCTCTGAAAAGTATAACTCCATGAATACTGCCACTGGATCCTTGAAAGGAAAATCAAAAAAATATTGTTCTTCGGGAAACAACTACACATCTATTGAAGTCTCTTGCTCAGGGATGATTGTTCCTCTGCTAGAAGACTGACCACCTTCGTGTTCCCTTGAGCTCATATTTTGATCATCAATCATCACATCTTTTTCTTCGGAAAAGTGCTCAGAAGATGATGATAAAACAGTGTTAAAATCATATGAATAAGGATCAGTTAAAAACATATAATTTCCTATGCAATCTTTAGTTATCATAGGCTCATTCTAATTTACAAATTGATCATAAACTTCACATGTATACATGTCTCTATAATACTCTACATATACTGAAGAATCTGATTTTGAATTTGAAATATACTCACTTTCAGGCTGTTGTTCCATATTCGTTTCATACTCACTGCTTTCTTTCTCTGAATCTGAAATAAAATCACATGCTCGTTGTTGTTCCATATTTGTTTCATACTCATTGCTTTCTTGCTCTGAATCTGAAATAAAATCACATGCTCATTGTTGTTCCAAAACTGGTTCACATTCATTACCTTCCTGCTCAACTTCTGAAACATACTGACCTCCTGTCTACTGCCATTCTACTTGCTTATGTGCTTGCATATTTTCAAAGTAAACCCACTCTCTGATCTTCCTAGAAGCATGGATGTTCTCCTCTACCTCTCGAGCATCTTCAAACAAGCTCTTTAAGGATGAAGACTTTCATTCTAACAGAAGAAGGGCAAGTTCTGAATGAAGACCCATAACATAATATATCATGGCGGTTGTATCTGAAGGCCGGATCTCCAAAGGCATGTCATGATAGCTACTGCAAAATCTTCGATTGAAGACAGGCAAAGTTTCACCCTGCTCTCTCTTCAAAGCATAAAAATCAGCAAGGTATGAATCTAGTGATTTGCACTCACTCCAATACTTCAATAAAACGTTAGAGAACTCTATCCAAGAGCCAATAGAATCGGCTCTCAGACCCTTAAACCATGCAGCAACATCTCTGATCAAAGACTTGGAGAAAAATCTCATGATCACATCTTCATGAACAATCTCAAATCGCTCAACAAAATACTCAAAGGATTCTAAGTGCCTCTCAGCTAAAACTTAATTCTCTCCAGAAAACTGGGGAAGATATTCATAACAGTCAAGAGGGTAAGGATTAAGGAGATAGGGCAACCTTAAAGGTTTGAACATCTTCATCCTGATCTTAATTTGAAAAGCAGTAGGCTGATTATGAGAACTAACATGTTGATGACAAAGTTCAGCAATAGTGCCACAAGGTGTTGAGATATGGATAGGGTTTGAGTCAGTTCTGACCTCTATATGGTTACATGGCTGATCAGATTCAAGGGGGATTTGAATAAAATGATCATCTTTATGAACAGGCTGAGGTATAGATACTGAATCAACATCTACAATATAAGCAATATGCATATCTTCTTCTTCTTAAGACAGATATATACAAGAAGGATGACGATTTTCTGAATATACAAAACAAAAAATGATTCGCTTTACACGCGAAAGGAAAAGCATGAACGAGCTGATAAAGAAAAACAATAGTTCATGAAGCAAACTAATGAATTGATACCTAGATTTGAAATTCAGCTCCTTCATCTTCTGTTAACTAGATCTTTCCTAGTGGAGTCTTATTAAACCCGGATGGATCACGAAAATAGAAGGCTTTGTAAATCTGCCCTAGCAGCAGGGCTAGATTTTCTTCCCCTTTTACAAACAAGCCTTGGAGAACAAACTCTACTACAGGCAAACTGGTATGAGTATAGGAGTAGATTTTTTTCTAGTTTTTTTTGCAAAGAATTCAGAGAAGAGGAGCAGTCCTCTTCTGGGGTAGATTGTTCAACTTATTTCCCTAAACTATGTACAAAAATATTCTCATGAAAAGGATTTATAATAGCAGAATCTAATGAAGGCTCATCACCTTTTGGATTCTCTGATTCAACTACAGTTTTCTAAGAACAAGAAGCTTCAACAGAAGTAGACTTGATGGAAAGTTTTCTAGGTATAGATAAAGAAGCAGTACCTCTTGAGATACCTGATCTTGATGTCTTTGTTGTTCTGGAAGTTTGCCTTTGTAGAGCTCTTCCTCTTCTGATGATCTTCTCTCGGTCTGCAACAGGTGTTGTTGGTGGCCTCTCTTGATTTGCTCTGGTATGAGCCCTCCTCGGAGCCACAGTTCTTCAATGGAGTCACCAGATAGAAGATTAACACCAATGAAATGTCCAGTCTTTGTCTATCATCAAAGTTGGATCTATGTCATCTCCCAATGAAGATGTGCTTCAATCTCCTCTCTCCGACAACGGCGCCAATTTGTTATCACTCCAGGAGTCCTTCTCAGGTTGTAGCTTGAAGAAGCCTAGTAACTTAAAATGTGTTTTGGTTTTATGTTTATATTTGGATCAATGGGATAACTAGCCTACTGGATTGGTATCAAGACAGTCAAATGTATATAGTCAAATGAAACAATGCTTTCAAGAATTAATGATCAGATAGGTAACTTAATGGTGGATGAAGAATGATATGCTTATTAACCAGAACACACATGTGATGGGTTAAATAAGATAGTGTAGATTACTATTAAATCAAGCTTATGAACTGACAAAATGAGATAACAGTCATTAGCAGTTAAGACAATCTTGAATCAAAGTACAGAAAGAGAAAGGTAATGGCAGTCTGACATCATCATTTGAAAATGATGACTCAGCACAGTAAAAACGGACTTTTCTGCACTTTCGATGGCTAAGAGAGCCTCGAATTTCGCGTTTAAGGCACCGAAAGCAAGCCCTTTTGGAAAGGTGCTTAGCCACCGAAACCTGAGTTTTGACTTTTTTGAAGGGGAAACCAAATCAAATGTTTTTCAAACTTTATTACATACTTAAAGCTCTCAAAAAATGAACCTTAAAAATTTAGAAATGTACTTTTCAATGACTTCCTATCACCTAAAAGAAACAAATTTGACTGTGTTATTTGAGGAGATAACATAACCTAACATAATATCCTTGGTCACTTGTTCCTCTCTCACTGTGCGAGACGGTTTCCTTCTAGATCTCCTCGGGGAAGTTTCATTTGACCCCTCCTCTATTGAATCTGTTAAGAACCAAATATTAAAATAACATAAAAAAACCTCAGAATAAGTACTCAACGCCTTGAAAAGGAGAGAATTTCAGATAATAAGCCTCTTCACGGGGGAAACCTCCTTATACACCACATAAATTTCCAAATACCATATAATTCCAAATGAAAATGTCTCCTTGGTATATATAGGAGACTAGGAGGTACAATTACAACTAATGGACTCAAGCCGACATAAATAAAATAGCATTACTAATGTAATATGCCCCAGTTAAGGGGTAACATGCCACTATTTAGAGCTTAACATGCCCCTCCCCTTCAGACAAGTGTTTTCTGCAATGCTTGAGTAATTATGGATGCTTCTGTATAAAAGACTCATCTTTCCAAGTGGAATCTTCGACAGGTAGTTTCCTCCACTTAATGAGATACTCTGAAATGGATCTATTCCTCAACTGGCGAATTCTTGTGTCAGTGATAGCTTTAGGCTCCAATATGATTTTTCCTTCCTTGTCAATTTCTGGAAATATAGTGTGAACTAGGATCTTGTCACCTATAACCTTCTTTAAGCATGAAACATGGAAAACTAGGTGTATGCAAAGATGCAGGCAACTCCAATTTGTATGCCATAGTACCAATCTTTTGCAACACCTTATAAGGGCCATAATACTTTGGTGATAATTTATTATCCGTCTTAGCTTTCTTGAGGGACATCTGTTTGTATGGTTGTAGTCTTAAAAATACACAATCCCCTACTTCAAAACTTCTTTCACTACGATGTTGATTTGCTTGTTGTTTCATGTGATTATGTGCCATGGTCAGGTTGTCCTTTAAGAGTTGGAGAACTTGTTGTTGATACTTGATGTGATCTTCCACTGCTTGAACCTTATATTTTTCTTTTAGAGAAGAAGTGATGGAAGGTGGATTATATCCATAGAGTTCCATAAATGGTGTCATTTTTGTTGTAGTATGAAAGGAAGTGTTATACCACCATTCTGCCAAGGCTAGACATTTGAACCATTGTGTTTGTTTATCAGAGACAAAGCAACAAAGGTAGCCTTCCAGACATTCATTCATTATCTCGATTTGTCCATCAGATTGAGGATGATAATAAGAGTTGTGAACCAATTGAGTACAAAACAAGAAAATAATTATGTCCAAAAATGTCCAGTGAAAATGGGATCTCTGTCACTTACAATAATCTCTGGGCTTCCATGTAGCTTTTGAACTGTCTCCATGAATGCAGTGGCAACTGTACTGGATTTGAAAGGATGAGAGAGTGCACAAAAGTGTACGTACTTGGTCAGTCTATCAACAATCACCACGATGACACTCTTTCCTTCAGACTTCAGTAACCTTGTGATGAAATCCATGGAAACCTCCTCCCAACGCTGACTTGGGATGGCTAATGGTTGTAAAAGACCTAGGGTCTTAATTGTTTCCACCTTAGTTTGTTGGCAAACCAAAAATTCTGCCACAAACCTTTGAATATCAGTTTTAAGGCCATCCCAAAAAATTTCCTTATTGACCCTATGGTAGGTTTTCAAAAATCCCGAGTGCCCTCCTACCGGAGAGGTGTGCAATTCCAAGAGTACCTTTTGTTTGATTTGGGAGTTCTTACATAAATATAAGTGATCTTTGTACCATAGTGAATCATTTTTCCATGTAAATGTATATGATGCACTAGAATCTTGCTACAACCTTTGAATGAGAGACCACACGTTTTCGTCATTCTTCCATTCATCCCTCACTTTTATTATCCAATCGGGTTGGATGATCAAGATAACACAAAGAAAGGCCTCAACATCTGCATCCTTTCTTAAGAGTGCATCTTCCACAACATTTGCTTCCCTTTTTTGTAGATGATTTCAAAGTCATAACCCAACATCTTAGTCACCCATTTTTGTTGTTCTTCTGAAGATAGTCTTTATTCCAAGAAGTATTTAAGGCTATAATGATATGTTTTCACCTTGAAGTTCCTACCTATTAGGTAAGGGTGCCATTTCTTCAATGCATGTAGTATTGCCATCATTTCCTTCTCATAAATGGGTTTGTGTAAGTCCTTCCCCTTGAGTGGTCGACTTTCAAAAGAAAGGGGCATTCTCTCTTGCATTAGAACAAAACCAATGCCATTTCTCGAGGCATCACATTCCATAATAAAGGTTTTTGTGAAGTCTGGTGTGGTCAAGACATGAGCTTTGCACATCGCCTCTTTAAGTTGTACAAAAGCTTGAGTTGCCTCTGGATTCCATGAAAATGCATCCTTCTTAGTTAATGTCATTAAAGGTGCTACTATTCTTCCATAGTTTCAATCAAGCTTGCAGTAGTAACCTGTGAAACCCAAAAATCCTCTAAGATTCTTCAATGTTTTGGGAATCAACTAGTCCATCATGGCCTTAATCTTGTTAGGGTCTACCTTGACACCTTCCTAAGATACAATATGACCCAAATACTCTACCTCCTTCACCCCAAAGAAACATTTGGATGGTTTGGCATGTAGTTGTTGCTCCTTTAGTAGTTGTAGCACCTTGTTAACATGCCAAACATGTTGGTTGTGGAGCCTGATTATCTTCCTAATTTAGAGGTCTTTTACTTTCAGCCGTGTTTATACCCCATGAAGTATTTACACCCCAAAAGTATGTACACTCTTCCACGCGGGGGAGTGCAGAGGGGGGGGTACCCCCTCTGCGGGGTTCGAGGGGGCTATCCCCCCGGCTGGGGGGTCTGGGGGCAAGTGGGCCCCCAGCGGGGGCTTGGGGGCAGCGTCCCTCGATGGGGGTTCCGGGGCGAATTCCCCGAGGCAAAAATTACCTTGTAAAAGTATATTGTAATTTCATTGTAAATCTGGACTGTTCATTATAAGGTTGCAGATCTAACAATAGAGATTATGTTAGGGTTTTTTGCCCTAGAAGGCAACCCTCTTTTATGAGGGATGTGTATTGCGGCTATGTATGTTGGCGAGTATTGTATTCTAAGAGAGGAGACTGTGAGAGAAAGAAGAGGAAGTTACAGCGGGTTTTGATGTAGGTTGTATCCCTTCATTTTGTTGGATAATAATAAAGAAAGGACCTGGCAATTTCTCTGGTGGACGTAGCCCACACTGGGTGAACCACGTAAATTTGTGTCTCTCTTGTATTGTGTATCTTCTGTGTTTT
>ML798081.1:29633-61095 GCA_009831015.1 Picea engelmannii
TTAGGGTTGTTGACTAATCCAAAACTAGGCATGTGAGACTAAAGAAAAGTTTGATGAAAATGCTAGTCTCTTGTTTTTAAAAGTTAAGGAAGGTTTGCAGGAATGTGATCATATACACCAGGTCTATTACAAAGCTACAAATCGGATTTGGATGATGAAATTGATGAGGTATTTTGGTTGAGGTACATGTTGAGTACATGGTTGAGACAAGTAGTTGATGAGTTGGCGCACATACATGAGGTGTATAGTTGATGATGTTGGTACATATTGATGAGTCATAGTTTTTGAGTAGTTGACACATGATTGGTACTCACTTGGTTATGGTACAGGTTGGTGCATGGTTGATGCACTTATTTAAGGTACAGGTTGATTACAGGTTGGTGCATGGTTGATGCACTTGTTTATGGTACAGGTTGATTACAGATTGTTTCATGGTTGATGCACTTATTTATGGTACAGGTTGATTACAGGTTGAGGTACAGGTTGATGCATGGTTCAAATTTATTGGTACATTTTTACAACGGTATATCTCATAGTGATAGTGTGACAGTGGTTCCATCATTCTACTTCTACTTCAGGGTGGTAGGACGAGGCAAGGACAAGTAGTTGTAGCCACCTTCTGGTTGTAGCCGGAGAACATTGGGGGTTGTAGACTCCTTTTGGTTGTAGCCAGAGATTTGGGGAGTTGGAGCTTCCCTCAGGTTGTAGCCTGAGAAACTAGGAGGTTGGAGCCTCCTTCCAGTTGCAGCTGGAAAACAAAGGAAGTTGGTGCTTCCAATGAATGTAATTCTTCAAGACATATAAGAAAAAGCATTCTGTGGTTTTCTCCCGATTTGGGTTTCCATGTAAAACACTGGTGTATTGTGCATGTGTGTGATTGTTTATTTATTACTTCTCATTATTGGATAATAATTCTACATTGATATAACATTTGAAGAAAAAGGATTATAATTATGTTATTACTGATTCACCCCCCCTCTTAGTAATCCAACATCTGAAAGGGTTGGACCTTTTTAACCAATCTAGCTACATGAGATGATTCTGTGTAGAAGGAAACTTTGTTCTTTTCTACAATCTTGTTGACCTGCTTCTGCTGGATAGAATGTGCTTGGACTCAGGCTACAGTGGTTGCGGTGCTTTTTTGTTCACCTTTTGAACAGACTGTGAAGAAGCTGAATTTTGTAGTATGAGATACTACCTTGCAGAATTTTTTAGGTGTGACAGTAGTTGGAATTAACTCTGGTATCCTATAGATATGACCCCCAAGAGTAACAATGACACTACGGTGTTGAGACTCATAGATAGCATGGCGCTTCCACATATATGGTTTGCCCAAGTGAACATCACAGACATTCGGTGGGGAAACATCATATAATACCTCATCCTTGAAGGGTTGGATGTCGTATGAAAATAAGCACTGTTGGCTAACATCGAGATCATGTCCCTGACAAAGCCACCCGATGTTGTATGTCTACAAGTGTGGTGTTTTCGACAATCCCAATTGTTTGACAACCTCTACTGAGATGAGGTTCTTCTGGCTTCGCTGTCAAAAATAAAATGAAATAGGGTACCCTTTACCCACATTTGTGAATGAAAAAGGTGCTCCCCCTCCTTAGGATCTGTTGTTTCTTCGGGTTGAATTTTTGTTTTCGCAACAGTAGAAGTGGGTTCTATGTCGATGATATGTCTTCTACCAGTATTTTTTGAATCAGATTCCAAATTAGGGTTCAGATCCTTGTCTTTGATCTTGGCCACCAATGATATTTTTGAGAGACATTCATCAGTGTTGTGCCGGGGAATTTTGTGGAAATTGCACCACTTTCCAGTGTCTTTCTTCGTCTTTTTGTTACCCTTCTTTTCATTTGTCTTGGACAGGTTTTCAGGAGCTTTTTGTTAGGGTCATCTTTATCATAATTTGGTTGTTGTGGATTTGCAGACCCGAACTCCTGTTTGTTCTGGTGCCTAAATTTCTTCTCAATTTTGATAGCATATCGATAATCAACTCCCAGTGATGAGATGTCTAGGAAATCCATTTCGGTTTGGATGTACCTGTGTAGAGCCCCACATTATTTCAGAACCAAATGTCGCTGAGAATATTTGATACCCAGCTTGGTGCACAAGTTATGGAAGGTGTTGGTAAAATTCAACACTACTTGGCTGCTCTCTTTATGCAGTGTGGTCCATCTCTTGTATTGGTTGCCATAGTTACCAACAAGGTAATATTGTTCCTTGACCGCATCCACACAAAAAATCCCAAGTGGGCTCGACTCCATATATTCCATACTCCTCTGTGGAAATTTTCTCCCAGTAAGTTTCCCACCATTGTTTGACATGGGAGAGACGCATAAGGAGTGTGAAGTTGAGCGTTTCCCTGTCGGATAAATTGTGAACAAAGAAATAACCTTCTAGCCAATTTAACCAATTTTCTAGGGCATCTTCATCTATCTGTCCTTCAAATACGTGAATATAAAAATTAACACGTGCCTTGAAAAGATAGGTTCTTCCAAAGTGGCCACTTGATGAAGATGTTCCTGTTGTTATCAACATGCATTGAAGGATGTGGGAAAAATTCTCCATCATTTCATCCCTTTGTCGCGTGAGAGCTTGCTCAAGCAACAGACTGATAGAATCTTCTTCTTTGTCATTTTTCTTTTCTTTTTCCATGGAGGGTTTCTTGAGCGTGCGAGATCGATTTTACTCAAGAGAGACAAGCTCGAGACCCAAATTTCTATACTCGGACCTCGTCGGGGACATGCACTGAAAAACGATCAAGAGCGGCATGCTCTAATACCACTGATCTATATTTTTTTTGGCTCGAAATGATAGTAGATATATCTCATATATCCAATAATATAACATAAATATATCATATATGCAACCATAAAAATAGAGATATAGTAATACACAATTTCTATTAATGAGTGAAATGTACAAAACTGAAGAAATACATAGTGAAAGACTCACTAGAATGGTGGCATCTTATCTCTGAGAAGAGATGTGAGATCTACTCACATTCGTAAGAATATGATTGCAATGAGGCTCTAAACTCCCTTTTTAACATAAATAAGATGATAGCAGAGATATAATAAATAAATGTAAAGAGATATCTCATATATCCAATAATATAACATAAATATATCAGATATGCAACCATAAACACAGAGATATAGTAATACACAATTTCTATTAATGAGTGAAATGTACAAAACTAAAGAAATATAGAGTGAAAGACTCACTAGAATGCTGGCATCTTATCTCTGAGAAGAGATGTGATGTCTACTCACATTCGTAAGAATATGATTACAATGAGGCTCTAAAATCCCTTTTTAACATAAATAAAATCCCAAACCCTAACCCCAGAAGATGAAAAGTCAATAGTTTTGTGGACTCCGTTTTGGGTAGTTTGGTGTATCAACTTCCTGGGGGCGTAACTTTGGAATACGATCTTTGTTTGGGGTGCACAATAGCTTGTTGGAAAGGTATCACCGAGGATATTCATTTTCGGGGCTCAATAAAATCCTTTGGCCCTCATTCAGGTTCTCTATCCAAAAAAAACTTCATTTAGGACCTCATAATGACCCCAGAAGTTTAGGAACGGAAAAAATGCTAAACATAGTAAGTTGCCAGAAGACTTTTTTGAGCCAGTTGGAATAGGTGGGTGGCCAATGATATCCACCTGGATCAATACTCCCTCCTTAGGAAGTAATGGTATCCATTTCGTTAAGTGCCCCGAGGAGAGGGAAAAACATTTACTGAATCTGCATCTTGATGAGTTGCTTGTCTTGCTGGAGAAGTTGCGTTACCTAGCTTGTTGAAGGTTTTCATGAACCTGTGTCTATAAGGGTTGGAAGTTTTTAACCAATATGGCTACATGAGATGACTATGTGCAGAAGGAATCTTTCCGCTTTTCTGTAAACTTGTCGACCTGCTTCTGTTGGATAGAAGGTGCTTGGGCTGAGGCTACAATGGTTGCGGTATTCTTTTGTTCACCTTTTGAACATATTGTGAAGAAGATGATTTTTTTACTATGATATACTACCTTGAGACATTGTTTACATGGGACAGTAGTTGGAACTACCTCTAGTATCCTGTAGAGATGACCCCTCAGAGTAATAATGAAACTATGGGGTCGAGACTCATAGATAGCATGATGCTTCCACATATATGGCTGGCCCAAGAGAACATCACAGACATCCAATGGGGAAACATCACATAATACCTCATCCTTGAAGGGTTGGATGGCATATGACAATCGACACTACTGGTTGACATGGAGATCGCATCCCTGGAAAAGCCACTCGATGTTGTATTGTTGTGGTTGTGGTGTTATCGACAATACCAATTGTTTGATGACCTCTGTTGGGATGAGGTTCTTTTGGCTTCTGATATCAACAATTAAATGCAGCAAGGTACCCTTCATTCACATCTGGGAATGAAAAAGGTGTTCCCCCTCCTTAGGATCTGCTAGTTCTTCTGGTTGAATTTTTGTTGCCGTGACAGTAGTAGTGGGGTCTACGTCGATGATCTTTCTTTTTCCATTATTTTATGAATTAGGGTTTGGGCCCTTTTAATTTACCTCATAAAACAATGATTGTTTTGAGTGACATTCATCAGTTTTGTGCTAGGGGATTTTGTGAAAATTGCACCACTTTCCATTGTCATTCTTCGTCTTTCCTTTACCCTTCTTTTCATGTGGCTTGGATGGGTTTTCGAGAGGCTGTTTTTTAGGGTCGTATTTGTTAACTACCAAAAATGCACCAACATTTTTGAAGGAAATATACCTAATATTGTAGGGAAGTTTTGACTAGATTCCCTAGCTCCAAATCCAAATATGATTGTACCATTGGAAATCTTATGATCTGTAGATGTCGATCGACTATTGGAACGTGCGAAACGGATATTCCATGGCTGAGAAAATTGATTTTTCCCAAAGGCAGTTTTTCTGAAAATTCTGACTTTCGGTGGTTAAATTACCCAAGAACTGTTCCAGTCAACCACCGAAAGCCTGTTTTAACCAGAATTTTCAAAATTTCGCCCAGATCAGGAATTTTTGAAGCATAATGAGATGAAACCTTTTCCAATTCATGTTTTATGAATTATCCCACTCACTCCAGCATTCATTTTTTGATATATGACGAAGAAAAGAACGATTTCAAAGGTATATGGGCAATTTCATTTGAACTAAAAAACAGGGTATTCTGCCACCTCAGCAAATTCGAATTTTGCCTCTTGGAAGAGTCACTAGTCAGCCTTGGGAGGCTTTGCTTCACTTCACCAATAGTCAAAAAGAGAAAGAGATCATGAAATCTGGGATTGACCTCATTCTTGGGGATTATCCCACATATTTGGCAACTGAATTTTGACTTGCTATTTTTAGATGATTTGATCCATGTTTTCAGGATCTGAAAACTGTTTGTAAAGGCTATAAAGCCTAGGAACTCAGTTTGATAAGGGGTTCGATTCTGGATACAGTAATTCTCTTTGTGCTCAGACTTTTCATTTGCTAATACAGATCACAGGTTTCTTTCCATTTTGGTGGCAGTTTCTCATATTTCTTCTTCACTGTTATACTGTTGTCAAACCTTGAATAGCTGTTATCCTATTGTTTGGTTCATGACATTATAATCAGTTTCTTTAGTTCTTTATTAGACCCTGCTTTTCACTGTTTTATGAGCAATCTTTTCTTCATCCACTGAAAGCTATTTTACGGTTTAACCAATCTTGGAGAGCACTGTCTATTTGTTTATCATTTTGATGTCTGAATGACATAAGTTGAATTGAGTTATCCCATTGATCCACCTTTACAAAATACAAAAACATTCATTTCTTAAGTTACCAAGCACCTTTGGTCTACAACCACAAAGGGTTTCTTGGAGTGATAACAGTATTTATCATACTTTGGTTGTTACGGATTTGTAGACCCGAACTCTCATTTGTTTTGGTGCCTAAATTTTTGCTCAATTTTGACAGCATATCGATAAGCATCTCCCAGTGATGAGATGTCTAGGAAATTCATTTTGGTTTGGATGTACCTGTGTAGAGCCCTACAATATTTCAGAACAAAATTTCGCTCAAAATATTTGATACCCAACTTGGTGTTCAAGGTATGTAAGGTGTTGGTGAAATCTGACACTTCTTGGCCCTTCGCTTAGCACAGCGTAGTCCATCTCATGTATTGGTCGTCATAGTTACCAACAAGGTAATATTGTTCCTTGACTGTATCTACAAAAAAATCCCAAGTGGGCTCGACCCCATATATTCCAGACTCCACTATGAAACTTTTCACCCAGTAAGTTTCCCACCAATGTTATACATGGGGGAGAGCCTTATGGAGTGAAAATGTGATCTCTTCCTTGTCGGAGAAATTGTGAACAAAGAAATAACCTTCTAGCAGATTTAACCATTTTTCTAGGAAATTTGCATCAATCTTCCCTTCAAATACGTGAATATAAAAATTAACATGTTCCTTGAAAGGAGAGGTGCTTCCAAAGTGGTCTCTTGATGAATACATTCCTATTGTTATCAGTAGGCATTGAAGGATGTGGGAAAAATTCTCCATCATTTTGTCCCTCTGTCGCGTGAGAGCTTGTTGATAAAGCAACAGATTGATAGAATATTATGCTCCGTCATTTTTGTTTCTTGGGCATGCGAGAGAAATTTTCCTCAAGAGAGACAAGCTCGAGACCCAAGTTACTATACTCAGACCTCGTCGGGGACATGCACTAAAAAACAATCGAGAACAGCCTACTCTGATACAACTGATGTGGATTATTTTCGGCATGAAATGAAAGCGGATATATAATAAATAAATGTACATAGATATCTCAGATATCCAATAATATAACTGAAATATATCAGAGATGCAACCATAAACACAGAGATGAAATAATACACAATTTCTATTAATGAGTGAAATGTACAAAACTATAGAAATATAGAGTGAAAGACTCGCTAGAATGGTGGAAGCTTATCTCTGAGAAGAGATGTGACGGATACTCACATTTGCAAGAATATGATTACAATGAGGCTCTAAAGGAATTGTTTAACATAAAGAAAATCCAAAACCCTAACCCTGAAAGATGAAAAGACAATAGTTTTGTGGACCCCGTTTTGGGTAGTTTGGCGTATCAACTTCCCGGGGGTGTAACTTTGGCATATGATCTATGTTTGGGGCGCACAATAGCTTGTTGGAAAGGTATTGTCGAGGAGATTCATTTTGGGGGATCAATTTTGGCTAATGTTGAGTTGAACGATCCTGAAAAAACTTCATTTGGGACCTCAAAATGGCCCCGAAAGTTTAGGAACCAAAAAGATGATAAAAATAGTAAGTTGCCAGAAGACTATTTTGAGCAAGATGGAATAGGTGGGTGGCCAATTATATCCACTTGGATCAAGTATATGGTAAGTGAAACATGTAATGTACATAGAATAGTTTGAAGTTGGATGTGATGTTGGGAAACTACAGAGTGACAGATGAATTTTATGTAGTTGAGCTAGTAGACACTAATATCATATTGGGTGTTCAATGACTTATTCCATTGGTAAAATATTTTGTTAACTATGAAGCCATGGAGATATAATTCAGGGAAGCGGGTGGTAGGAAGGTGGTTTTGAGGGGCATGTCCAGTGGTGCTACTAGGATTTTTTCATCCAAGCATAGTGTTTGATTACTACTCAGAAACCTTCATATAACAACCAACAATATCATGTGAACATTGAGGCATTATTGAGCAAACATGACCAAATTTTTGGGGGGATTCCACTAGGGAGACATTCTGATAGGGGATTTGAGAACACCATTGAGCTATAGGAGGGGGGGAAACCTATGATAACCACCCCTTATAAGCATCCCAAGAAGTTTAAAGATGAAATTGAGAAGGCTATTAATGAGTTGTTGGAGATGGGGCATATCAGACCTAGTTCTATCCCATTTGCTTCTTCAATATTTTTGGTGAATTAGAAGGACAATATTATGAGGTTGTCCATTGAATATCATGATTTGAATAAGAATACCATTAAAAAAAGGTATACCATTCCCAGGATCGCTGAGCTATTAGATGATTTGCAACTTGCATGGGGCAGTGTACTTTTCAAAGATTGATCTTGGATCAAGCTACCATTAGATCAGTGTCAGAGAGAAGGATGTTCACAAGTCTTATATTAGGTGTTATTATGGGAATTATGAGTTTTTTATCATGACATTTGGATTGACCAACACACCTACCACTTTTCATTCATGCTTGAACCACATCTTCAACAAATAGTTTGAGTAAGTTCATGTTAGTTTTCTTTGATGACCTACTTATTTACAAGAGAACTTGGGAGGCCCACTTGAGGAATTTGGAGGAGATATTGGAAATTATGGGGGAGTAGTTGTTATATTCCAAGTGTGAATTTGACACGAAAAATATTATTTACTTGGGAATGTGATCCGTGCACAAGGTGTACATGAACATCAAAAAAAATATCCTGGCCATATTGGATTATCCCACGCCTAGGTCTCTTATAGATTTGTGTGGAGTCATTGGACCATGTTGTTATTACAAGTGGTTTGTTAAGGGATTTTCACAGTTGGGTGCACCATTGAAAAATATTACGAAGAAAGGGGCATTCGGGTGGATAGAGGAGTCACAACAGGCATCTAACATACTCAAGAAGGTGATGAGCACTTTTTTGGTATCAACACTTCTTGATTTCACTCAGCCCTTTGTACTTGAGTGTGATGCAGAGGGTGAGGGTATTGGGGCCATTTTGATGTATAAAAGACACTTGATAGTGTTTGAAAGTAGGAATCACAGAGACCCAGAGAGAATATACTCCATTTATGAAAAAGAGATGCTTGCCATCATGCATGGTTTGGAAAATTTTAGGAGCTATTTGGTTGGTGGTCGATTCGTGGTTAGGACTAATCAAATAGTTTGAGCTATTTATAGGAGAAAAATGATTTGAATGAAAAGCAACAGAAATGGGTCAGAAATATACAGGCATATGAATTTGACATGGAGTATGTGAATGGTAAGAATAATATTGTTGATGGTTCCCTTTTGAGGAAACCAACAATGTGTTGTCTCATGGAGATTTCAGCTGATTGGAAATCTCACCTATTGGTAGAATATTCCAAGAATCAGTCTATGTGTGAGTTGATGGATGGACTCATATAGGATGATAGGTATAGAGTGGTGGATGATATCATTTTCTATAAGGATAGAATATATCTAGTTTCTGAGTCCACACTAAAGGATAATATTTTGAGGGCTTCTCATGACACACAATTGGTAGGGAACCCTAGGTATTTCAAGACCTACATACAAATAAGAGAGAGGTTATCATGGAAGGGCCTCAAGGATGATGTGTTTTATTATGTGAGGGAGTGTATGACTTGTCAGGAGAACAAGTCATAACATACTCATCCAGCATGATTATTACAGCCTCTAACCTTTCGAGAGCATAAATGGGAGATTGTTTCGATGAACTTTATCACAGGTTTATCGAAGGTACAGGGCAGGGATCACATATATGTAGTGGTTGATCGGTTCACCAAGTTTGCACACTTATTTTCTATTTCATCAGAGTACAAGGTGGCATAGGTGGAACAAATGTTTTTTAGGGAGGTGTTTAAACTTCATGGACTTCCTAGGTACATTACCGACGATAAGTACAACATGTTTTTCAACACTTTTTGGCAGGAGTTATTCAGATTGGTTGGCACATAGTTGAATCCTAATAGAAGTTATCACCCTTAGACAGATGGTTAGACAAAGATTGTGAAAAAATAGATTGAGGGGTATCTACACAATTATGTATCAAGATAGTAGAGGACATGGATTAAGTGGTTGCATTTGGGGGAGAATTGTTATAGAACTACCTACCACATGTCCATTGGTATGACCCCATTGTGAGTATTGTATTATGGTTCTCATTCATTTCTGGATTTGGAATTTGGGGATAGTAGGGATCCCAATGCCAAAGATTGGATAAGAAAACTAGGATATCCTTAAGGCCCTTAAGTAAAACTTGAAAAAAACTCAGAATCAACAAAATATATATGAAAACATGCATAGGGTTGAGCACAACTTTGAGGTAGGGGACTTGGTATTTCTAAGGTTGCATCCATACATATAGTATTCATTGAAGAATAGCGGTGAATAAAAATTGAAGGATGACTTCTATGGTCCATATAAGGTAGTACAAAGAGTTGGGGAAGTAGAATATGAGCTTGAGATGCTAGAGGGGAGAAATATCCACAATGTTTTTCATGTGGCGTGCCTCAAAAGGGAAGTAGGACAATAGGTGACCACTTTAGAAGATTTTCCCTCATTGGATGAGGAGGGGAAATTGGTATTGATTTCAAAGGATTTTTTGGATGTGAAGGAGATGATATTTAGGAACAGAGTCATCATAGAGTTCCTGATTATATGGAGAGATTTTTCGGTAGAGGATGTTATGTGGGAGGGAGATCAAATTTTGCAGCACCTGATTTGCAGTTGCTTGGGGACAAGCAATATTGTGAAGGTAATTTCCCCTTCCAAATGATTCGTTCTCGGAGGATGACTTATTGGTCTATCAGATTCTCGTAGGCCATAGTCAATGAAAAAGGGGGTTAAGTCATTATTTGATGTCACTTTGGGTGGAAAAGGTAATGTTTATAAAGTGACATTAAGTAATGAATTAAAAAAGAGGTATTCTAAAGTGACTTTGGGAAAATATGAAAGGTGAACCTTATAAAGTTACTTTAATCATTTAAGTGAAGGTAAAAGGGTAAAAGGGTCAGCAAAAAGGTAAAAGGGTCAACAAAAAGGTGAAAGGGAAATAAAAGAGAGATGAGGGGTGCCCTCTCTCATTATGATTTATCATGTCTTCTAAAATTGATTTAGAGAGAGCTCTAGTGGCTTGTGAGGTTTTGCACTGAAACCCTTGTGGAGAATTGGTTTCGGTGGTGAAAGATTCCACCCTAGCTGATTAAGTTGGGAAGATGATTCATATTTTCCACTTGCATGAATCATTGTTGAGGGTAAAGACTCATCTTTTATAGTAGATTGGGTTTTGTAGAATACATATTTCTTCTTATGCAGGTCGAGTTATACTTATGGAGGTAGAATGGTTGAGTGGAGGCTGAGTTTTATTATGTAGGTCAAGTTTCTCTCTTGAAGGGGAAAAACTATTCCTTTTAGAGATCGAATTTCTTGGGTGAGGGCACATCCCTTCTAGGGGACCCATTTTATTTTAGCAGGGGTCAAGATATTTTAGAGAGGAGGTCGTACACTTTGGTGGAGCCACCATTTTTTTGAAGGCATCGTGTTCCCAACTGTAGGGGGGAAATTTTATTGTAGAGGGGAAACATTCATCTTTTGGAGGTCATTACTATTCTATGGGGAAGTATTCTCAATGGAGAAGTCAATATAAACCTCTATATTTCCATGCATATGTAACATGCCAGAATATAATAAAAATCAGATTATATTTTGGTATCATTTTGTTGTTTGGATAAGTTATTTCAATTGAAATATTTTTGTTATAATTTGTATGCATTATACATATTTCATTTGGCACCAAACCCATGTTTATTCATTGACAAGCACATCAGGAAAACAAATCAGAAAACACAAAAACACAACAGCTACAGAAAAAAGGGGTTTTACAGTGGGTTTTGAGTGTGTTGGAAGATTGTTTGATGAAAGCACTCAACCATATAATAAAATTAACATAAAACAAATAAACCAAAAAACATATCAGCAATAAGGATGGTTATTACATTCAGCTAGGATGAAATAAAGTTCACAGAGGGTACTCGAAGAAGGTTGTTAGAAGAAATCCCACTCTGGATAAAAATGTTGTTCATGGAGAAGGGATTGATGTGCATGGTTCCTGACAAAATGGTTGAGTAGACTCCCCTAGTGTTGAGGGGGGGATAAAAATATGGGGGAAAAGTGAGAGAGGAGATGAATCCGTTGAGGAGGATCCATAAGTTGATGAAAAAATGTGAGGAATAGGATGGACCCAAAGGAGCGAAGGAGAGAGAGAGAGAAAAGGTATGAAAGAAGAGTTGAGTCAAGAAGGAGAGTAGAACAAAGAAGTGGGAGGAAGTTAGCAAGAAGTGCACGACTAGGGGTTAGGCCCAGAATGAAGAGGACGGATATCGCACAAGGAGGAGGTGCATAAGAGTGTGTTGTGCTAGAGACAATCATAGATGAGGATAGGCTCACGAAGAGGCATGACATTGAGAGGAGGGTATCCAGTGGAGATACTGGTAGTAGTGGTAATAGTGGCCTAGAATATGAAGTCTAAACGCATTGGCTATTGAAGAAATACAAATGGAAAATGAGGAGATTGGAGTGAAGTAAGAGTAGGGGAAGAGAGAATGGAAGTGATGAGTGAATAAGAAGACAAATTCATTACTACTTCACCAGGAAGAGTATCAGTACCGATATCCTAGACACCCAACAATCAGTTTGGAATATATAGTTCGAGATTGAAGATGGTGAATCAGTATAGTACCCTCAGGTTACTCATGTTCCTTGGAATGGGTAGAGATGATGCAAATCATCATTGGTTCACTTGTGAGGAAATATGTTCTATGAAGAGGATAAAAAATGAAGCATCGAAGATTGTGCAACTGGAGACCACATTTTGGGACAAAGCCCTAACATGGTATATGAAGTACAAGGCCACTGTGTCGGTGGAATAAACGAGGTCCATGACAGAGATAAAGAAATGTTTTCTTGAGGAATTCCAAAATCCTAAGTTAGAGTCTCAATGTATTACAAATATTAAGGAGATTGAGAAAAATCTAGGAGAAACCATGTGGTATTATGACCAATGATTAAATATTTTGTTGGATAGGTTAGCATTCCAAATCTAGGTTGTGCAGCATAGAGAATATTTTATTGTAGGGTTTCTTCTCCATATATGAGTCCTGCTTACCCAACAAAAGGTGACTACTGAGAAATAAGTGGTGGTGATTGAAATGCGCCTAGAGGCTACACCAGGAGACAGAGAAACATCGATAGGTTTGGCACAGGTACAGTCTCAGTTGACTAACCCAACGATGCAATTGCAAGACATGGAAAAGAAAAAATTCATGCACGATCATGTATGGTGCACAACATGCATATCAAAGGGGCATCATAGAGATGAATTTCCTACATTGGAAATTATATGGAAACGGGTGCGCCAAGTCCATTTCTAGTTGGACCTCAATCAGAATGGTTTGAAATTTGTAGGCAGTGGGGCCTTATACCACCTCACTTCCCAACATTGGAGAAATATTAGAATATGCATCATACTCCATTATTTGATTTCTACAATTCCATGGGATAGGATGTGAACAATTTTCGATCACTCTAGTTGATGCAAGACCATACCCATGTTGTATTCCAGGTTCAAGAGGAACAAATGGGTGGTGTTCGTGATGGTGCTGAGAGAGGTGGATATCAGGGAGGTTCTAGAGGAGGGTATGGGTGTGGTCGCAAATGTGGATATTGAGGCCAGGGAGGTAGACCCCCACTTGTTTTAAATGTGGAGAAATAGAGCACATGTCAATATTTTGTACCAAATTGCATGCCTTCTGTGGGTATTGTGAAAACCTCAAGCATGTTACCGAGGATTTCCCCAACTTACTGAAGAAGTGGAAAGAGAACTAGGCACATCGGAACATGGTGCATGCAGAATCGTGTAAGAATAAGAAAAAGGATGATGAAGTGGATGTATGGGTGATAACCCGAGGCATAGGAAAGATGGGAATGTACTTAAAACATGGTGAAATCTCAAGTCAAATTTCAGAGGGGAAGATAAGAAAGGCAGTGTATCCCCCTCTTAATTTTGATGTTGCCCAACATAAGCAGTTTCTACGTGACGTGCATAGGACCATAGAGGAAGAAAAAGAATGAGAAGATCTATAATGTATGACACAAAGGTCACTTGAGGAGGCTTATATCTATGAGGAATTTCAACGAGTGATGCAGAGGTCACTAGAAGAGGCTCGCACCTGTGAATAATTGTAGTGTGCCACACAAAGGCCATTGGATGAAGCTCGTGTGTGGGAAGAAATACAATGCATGATACAAAGGTTGTTGGAAGAAGCACATAAACAAGAAGAGCCACAAATCAAGGAACGTGTGCATGAGGAGCTGAAGGGAACGACACACGAAGAAGCACTACACGACTTGGGTCATGAAAAAGAGACTAAGGATCAAGCACGTAACTTCTTACGTTGTTGTTTGATATTTTTAAGTGATCTTGATGCTACGAAAAAGTTGACAAAAATGTTAGCAACCTACATAGGGGAAGAAGGGATGGAGAGAGCTATATCGACCCCCCTACCAAAAAGGGATTAGTGCCAGGTGAGAAAGCATAAGCGCACATGAAGAGAGTTCAAGATGAAAGTTGAAATCAATAGTTATGAAATGTATGGGATCATGTTGGATCTAGGTTCCAATGTGAACATCCTACTGAAGAAGTCATGGGAATTGATGGGTAAACCAAGCTTGGTTTGGTCACCCATTCATATATAGTTGGAAAATAAATACAAGATATATCCTATAGGTCGCTTGGAGGAAGTTGAAGTGAACATAGAAGGGGTGAAGACGAAGGATGACCTTGAGTTAATAGAGATCATGGATGTTTCTGATCTCTACCCCACCCTATGTGGCATTGATTAAGCCTTAGACAATAATGAAATGTTGAATTTGAAGAAGTGATAGATGTCACTTGAGACTGACACCTTGCACATGATCACACCTTTAGATCCTAATGAAGGGGACAAATATAATGAGCCTCTATATGAGGATGCATAGAGCTCTGTTATTGAGAATATTTTCAAGATCATAGGGCACAAGAAATATTGTGTCAATACCATGGTGGATGAGGAATTGAGTTGAAGGAGAATGAAGTCTTGTGATATTGATTCAGATCACACCATAGAAAGGTGGCCGCAAAATATGTATGAGGTATCTACCCAAAGGAATGAAAGAATAACTAAAGTAGTATGTTAGATTGGCTCTGAGCTATGTGATGCGTTGCGCTTTGATGGGATAGGGCCGATAGAGTCCTTCTTGGTATAGATGGAGAATATTCTAAAATATCGATGGGTTTAGGCCATGGATTCCATAGTACAAGGTGCACCTGGGCATTGGTGGGAAAAACACCACGTGACCCTACAATAATGGGCATAGGTAGTTGAAATAATTAAAGTCGAGTTCCATCCAATATTTGAATGTGAGTTGGCCAATTGATATAAAGGAACTGAAGACCCTCATGAGAAAATTCACTACTACGAGAGGTAATGGACTACCAAGAATATTCCTTACACCCAATGGATCCATTAGTTTGTTCTTATCATGGACATGGTTTCTTAGATTTGGTATATTCAAAAGGATATTGAGAGACAAATGGTAGACTAGGTTCGGGTAAGCACCCAATTTTTCCAAATATTCTACTTCACTACAGAGGATCCGGCTCAAAGGCAGGCCCTCCTTGGGATTCAGAATTTTATATTTCACCATCAACCAAACAACACCACAACAAAGGTGGTCTTCTCATACCATCAACCAATGGCTAAGTTGAAAGAGTCCATCCACTATTGGAAGGTCGAGGTGGATGATATTGATGATGATGACCCCCAAGGAATATAAATTAAATATTATGAGGGCGAGCACCCATTGGAGGGGAAAGCAACAAAGATGGTTATGAAATACTATGGTCATTCTATCAATACATAGAAACATAATATCGACATTGAGGAAGTGACCAAAATGGATATCACTAGAGATTATTGGGATAAGGAGACGGTCACCTAGGTTGTCAACCTACTCAAGGAATATGAGGATTTGCTTCCCCATAGCTTATCCGAAATTAAGGGAATTGCAGGATCACTAGAGGCTATGAAAATTCAGCTCAAACCGAATGCCAAGCCCGTCAAGAGGAGGCCTTACCAATCATATCCCAAACATAAGGAAAAGTTTCACAAAGAGTTGGAATGGATGTTGGATGTTGGAATCATTGTTCCTATGGAAGAGTCGAATTGGATTAGTCCCATGGTGGTGAAACCTAAGAAAACATGTGATAATTGAATCTGTGTAGATATGATAAGTCTTAATGTATCTTGTGTGCATGATCCTTTCCCTACCCCTTTCATCGATGAGGTTTTGTAGAATGTTGGGGGACAAGAAGCCTACTATTTTATAGATGGATTTTCAAGGTATCATCAAGTTTGGATTGTAGAGGAGGATCAAGTTAAAAATACCTATGTGATGAAATGGGGTTCATTTTCTTACATTATGATTCCATTTGGACTGAAGAATGCACCTACATTTGTTTGTGGATAGTGGTACTCATAGCCTTCAAAGAGTTTATCCACAAGTTCCTTGAAGTTTATTTGGATGACTAGACAATATTTAGTTTGTTAAAGGAGCATATGCAAGCCCTTCGATTGATGTTGGATAACTGTCGTCAGCTCCATATTTCTCTAAATTTGAAGAATTTCATCTTTTGTAGATATTTTGGAACACTATTGGGGCATGTAGTTTGCAAGGATGGATTTTTAGTTGACCAAACTATTATTGTCTCCATACTAGACATTGTGACCCCATTTCAGTTCACAAGTTGTGTGAAAGATTGGTTCATATAGGATATTACCGATGGTTCATTCAAAACTATGTGAATATTGAAGCCCCTTTGGAGAAGTTATTGTGCAAACATACCAGGTACATATGGACACAAGAATGTTAGGAAGCCTTGGATAATCTAAAAGATAAAATAATCACTACATCGATTATGGTTTTTCCTGACTGGTCTAAGCTCTTTCAAGTTCATGTATATGCATCATCCATTTCCTTGGGATCATTCCTTGCGTAGTTGGGAAAAATAAATATTGATCATCTAGTATATTTTAATAGTTGCAATTTGTTTGATGATAAGAAAAATTATACAACAATCAAGCACGAGGGCCTCGCCATGATGTATTCCTTATAGAAGTTTCAACATTACTTGTTGGGAACCCTGTTCAAATTCTTCACTAGCCATTCTAGGCTCAAAAACTTTGGTCAACAAGCCAGTATTGGGAGGGATAATATGTCATTGGTTGTTTCTCTTCTAGGATTTTGAGTGTGAGGTCATTGTCAAGCAAGGGAAATACAATGTTGGACTAGATCATCTATCGCAAATTGAGTCTAGTGATGTTGGTCATAGTCTTTATGATGAGCTCCCTAATGCACAAATATTCAACGTTGAATCAGTGCCCAATCAAATAGTTGATATCACAAAATTCCTCACAACTAGACAGACTCCAACAGGGTATACTTCGGCCCAGTGCATTCAACTGGTGGCCCATAGTGAAGACTATGGAATTTTGTGGAATTCTACGTAGATGTTCCTTATAACATGAGAGTGACTCCCTTTTGTATGAATCCTATGATGGTATTGTAGGGGAACACAATGTAGGTAAGAATACCATGCAAAAATTTCTATGCGTGGGGATTTGGTGGTCATCACGCTTCATCAATGCCAAGGAGTATTGCAAAAACTGTGATGTATGTTAATGCATTGGAAACACTTTCGAAGAGATGAGCCTCCTTTGTTTCTAGTTACAAAATTAGAACCATTTGAAAAATGGGAAATTGATTTTGTGGGCCCCATCAATCCTCCCACACATCATATAGGTTCTCTCTACATTACTATGACCACTGAATATCTGAAAAATATAGGACGAAGCCACGTTGTTTAAGGATTGCACAGTAGAAATGACGATAGAGTTCATTTTTGAGAATGTGATTACCAGATTCGTTTGTCCAAAGGTGCTAATGAGAGACCAAGGCTTGCATTTTTTGAACGATACCATTCAGGAACTCACTGAGGAGGTCATGATCCATCACCTAAAGAGAACTCCCTATCATCCTCAAGCTAATGGTATGGTTGAAGATTTCAATAAAATTTTAAAATAGGCACTAACCAAAGTTTGTAATGTGCAATGTGATGACTAGGATTGGTAGATCCCCAAATTCCTATGGACATATCACACAACCTGTAAACCTTTGAAAAAGCACACTCCAATCATATTGGTCTACGGTCGAGAAGCAGTCATGTCGTTAGAATTTGTTGTCCCCGGCTTACAAATTTCTCTAGATAATGACATGATCAATGAACAATCACTTCAACATAGTTTGGATGAGGTCATGGAGCTCGAGGAGGATCATCTGGTAGCAAGATTCAGCCAAGTGGTCAAAAAACAAAGACATAAGGCATGACATGATCGAAACATCCACCATAAAATTCTCTAGCTAGGTTCTTTGGTGTTGTTATATGACAACAAATATCTACAACACCCTGTCAAGTTACGTATGCATTGGTTAGGTCCTTTCCATCTGGTCTACATCAACGAAGTGAATTCCAACAAGCTAGCTACATTATAGGTACAACTAGTCAAGAGACTTGTTAATGGCAGTAGTTTAAAGGTGTACTATGGCCCGCAAGGGTCACCTATCACTTAGATCCAATTCTCTGACCTAAATTTAGGTAGCATAGGATTAGCGTAGTATGTATGACATGTAGAAGAGTACATAGTCGACATAATTAACTTTTTTGTTAGCATAGCATCCACTCTGGTCACACAGGTGGACTAGATAGATTGACAGTGTTGCAGATTCCCAATACTTCCAATTTGGGTCGAAGTTATGGCCTACGTTCAAGGTATTGGATTTGGCAGGGGATTCACATGGGATTGGGTTGATTTCCCTGGTGCTATCTTACTTTGAAGGGTTAAGAAATCTGGTTCATCCAAATCACTCATAGCCCTGGACCATAATTAGTTATCATGCCACATTCTAAAAGTCACATCACTAGTACGATGGATCCAAACCATTATCTCCTCATCTATGGGGATTCGTTGGGACGTTATAGTTCTTCTTCGATCTGTCACATCAGTCGATTATTTTTCTCATTTTGTATGGAACCTCTGAAATTCCTCTACTTTATATATATACACTTCCTCACATGCATTCCTCGGAGAAATTTTACATGTCCCATTCTTTCTCACCCTCGCTCATCGCTCACATACTTGTTCTCTTCCTGCTCACTTATATATTTCCATTTTCCACTAATATTACCATCTCTCATTTCAAGTCCCCTTTCATGGCCTATCTTAACCAAGATTCTGGGACTTACAAATCCCGATCTGGCCAGGGATCCCAAGAGTCCACAATCTAGTTTTCACAAAGATTAACATTTCATCATTAGTTTCTAGACAGAGGTCCCACCCTCTTATTCACCAGCAAGACACAACCAAGTATCACACAATTCCCTTAAATTTTCTTCACAATTGCAGTAGTACACCAAATCTCTTGGCTCAACACTTCTTTTCATGTCACCATAGATAATCACCTTTTCTAAAGTGGATATCCCAAGGCTACAAGTTACCCTCTCCACTAGGATAGGAGATCCCCATATTTCATCCTCTACTACCATAAAAACAAGTCACGAGGGTAATGATGGTATCTCCCAATGGAACTCTTCCTTGGGATCTAATTCTTGTAGGTAAATGAGTAAACGGGCTAAGTTCTAGTTGTATTGCTTAGCTCAGTTAGGGGGTCAGTTTCTAGATGATGTTCTTTAAACAGATCCCTCATTCACCACCACAAAGACCCTCGAAGAGAGAGAGAGAGAGAGAGAGAGAGAGAGAGAGAGAGAGAATCTATCCCAATGAAGTCCAAATCCATCATTTACCTTGAGGACTTCTCGACTAATTCCAAGACCCGTGTCGGGTTACAAATATAGCCTAGATAGATGATTTTCTTTTACTCAAACATGACTGCAACCACAACTCGGTTTGATTCTTTGGTTCTTCAATGATGATGATTTTCTCTTACTCCATAAGGCATTTGGCACAAGGAAGAGCCAAATAACAATGGTGGGGGCCTATTGGCACCCAAATTTTTGGGTAAATATCATGTGTGTGCACAGACAAAGTCGTTCATACCTATTCCAATTTTGTGTGCACTCAAGCAATTGCATGAGGGGTGAGAGAAGGTGCGCATATAAGATCAAGTTTTGTTATTACGTGCCTATTCGATTTTTTTCGATGCATGTCAACCCAATTTTTTTTATGCATGACATAAATTAAGAAGACACTACATGCATGTCACAATCAAGAAAAGAATCTTCGAGAAATATCCCTGAATGATTACTACAGGCATCATAAGGGAACATGAAGTAGAAAGAAGATGAGCTGGAAAGGTAGTTGAGACTTCCATGATTCCAAAGAGGCTATGTGGAAAGCATGAAAATGATAGAAGCATGTGAGACTAAAATTCATAGGAGCGAGTGGGGTAGGACTGAAAGTGATAGAACTCCAAATTCGAGAAGCAAATAAAAGGGAGAAATGACAATAGAAAGAGACCTAGCTCATTAGTTAGTTTGTTTTTATTTTGATATTTCTGGGTATTGTTTTGTTTGAGATCGCTCTAAGCCTATGTTCTGTAATGTCTCTATTTGTAAGTCTGACTATGTCACATTTTCATATTCTAAAAGGAAGCGGATGGCATTGTGTAATGTAACATTGGGAAAATGTATAAGAGAGAAAGGCTCTGTTGTTTTCAATTTATGAGTTTCTTAATGTATGTTTGTGATGGTTGAATGAACATAACAGAGTTGCGGGGATTATGGTCTTATGATGTTTTAATCATGTGTCAATTTAATGTGTGTGTTGTTGTTCCATACTATTAGTTGTTAAGTATTTTTCAATGGATTTTTTGAATGCCAACCCAGATATAATTTTGTGCAATTGGTCCTTCATCATCATCGACACAATACTAGATGGTCTTTGTGATCCTCATGGTATCTTAGGTGAGACCTTCTTCATTCTTTAGCTCAGGATTGATATGTTGATGCCTTGGGTTTTTTTTGGTCAACTTTGGATGAACCCTAGGTCTTCAACACCCTAGTGTTAAGAAATATGTGTGCAAGTCTGATTGAGCCAACAAAGTTAGTGGGAGTATACTAGTTAGGGTTTAAGGGGTTTGAAATTAAATTTAATTAAGTATTAGTGGGTTATTTGGGTTAAGTTTCAAGGATTAGTGGTTTATAGGGATTAAGGTTCAAGGATTAGTGAGGTTATAATATATATTGATTAAAATTGATTATAGGTATGCGTTTTTATAGGGTTTGGGGTTAAAGTTACTTAGGAATTAGTGGGGATATAGTGATTAGCAGTTCATAGGGTTATAGTGGTTAATGGTTATTGTTTAAGGGGTTTATGGGATTATAGGGGTTAAGGGTTAAGGTTGATTCGAGGTAAGGGGGTTATATGGATTAGAGGTATGTGTGTTTATATGGTTTTGGGTTAAATCTATTTAGGGGTTAGTGGAGATATACCAATTAGCAATTAACAGGGTTATATTGGTTAAGGGTTTTTGTTTAAGGGGTTTGTGGGTTTATAGTGGATTATGGTTAAGGTTTATTACGATTAAGGGGGTTATATGGATTAGGGATAAAAAGGGATGTTAGAATGTTTGTGGGATTTTATGGTTTAAGGGTTATGGGTGAAAACCATTAGGGGGTAGTTGTGTAGGTTCCTTTTCTCCTTCTTCTTCTTTTTTGAACTTGATTGTATAAGATGAAAACTACTCTATTTGTCTTTTGATAGGTTTTTATCATATTTTTCATAGAATATTTTTAGTTTCTTCTCTACGCAAACTTGGCATTTTGTCTCATAATAATTAGAAGAACCTAATTCATATAATTCATCGTCTAAATCAAGTTCTTCAACTTATGTCAAAATATAATCCCATATCTCCTCAAAATCTTTGTTTGTGTACATGTCTCTAACATCAAGTTTTTTTTTATGGGTACTCTTTAGAAAAATGGCTTGATTTTCCACAAAGATAGAATCCCTTCTTATCATCTTGTTCTTTTTATTGAACTAGTTTCTTTCACGAGAATGTCTTTTCTATCAATAATTCTTTTATATTTGTCTGAAGATTTTATTTAACCAACATTTTCTTTTCTTTTGGAAGTGACGTTTTTATTTTTTTGGTTTTGTATATGTATTCACATAAGAAAAACATTGACAATATTTTGAGTCAACATTATTTTGTTTTTTAGTACATGTTTTATGGATTTTTAATCCTACAAAATTCTTCTATACAAATTCTAATCATTTCAGCTACATTAGCTAATGTTTGTTTTGCAATTTCACAATTTTTGTTTTGCATCATGACATGAACTTTTTTAGGGATGGGATGTGGCATTATAGCTATCAAAATTTTATTTATAACTTTATATTTTCCATGGCCACTCATATATTCTAATTTCCCATAGTCAGCCATGAATTCATTGAATCTTTTGAGGTTAACTAGTTCCATCCCCATTAGCATTCTAAGATAACTATCCTTTGATATTTCTTTATATAATCTGAATGCGTCCACAATTTTTTTCTTGAGAGAATCAATATCTATAATCTGTTCTTTACATAATGGATGTTGTCCAATAGGAGCTATATGCTTGGATTTATCATTTTCCACTAGAGGCATTTTTTCCATCAAGAAAATTAATATACCTATAAATTGAGTTGTGGCACGTCCTACTAACTCATAATTTGTAAAGTCATTATCTTCATGGATTAAATAAAAAATAGAAACCCATTCTTGTAATTGTTCTTCCCTTTGACTTGTAGATAGATTATCAAAATCTAAAGGTAGATTCAAGAAGATTTGATTTCCAAATTTTCATTTGATTTTCGAGGGTGTATATATTCTACTCTACAAAATCTAGGAAACCATTATACCTTTGGCTAATGTCTTTGTCTTTTTATTTCTCTTATCTCTTCAAGAAATATTGTTAGTTTTGTCATTTTTCCTTGTGCAAAATTATGTGACATTTCTATATACTTGATTAATGTATGTATTTTTGAAGTCGCATATAAACATATTTATATTGTTTTCTATCATGCATGTATTTGTAGCAATAATTGAAGTCACATATACTTGATTATTGTACATATTTTTGAAGTCACATATAAACATATTTATATTGTTTTCTATCATGCATGTTTCTGTAGCAATAGTTGAACAAGATGCTTCAAGTCTAGTGGCACTACCTTTTATTTCTATAAGGTTCACCTTGAGTCTTTGGAAGTCATTATCCACTAGTCTATTTTGTACCATAAAATGGTTCATTGTGTGTTGTGAAGAAAACATCCATTTTTTCTACCAATTATTTTGTCTTTATTCAATTATCAAGGAGTTGTCTCCTTGTATGTTCATGATTGGTTGATATTGCACATTCCAACTATTGGGGCGCCTCAAAGGCTTTCCATGTTGGTCAGGAATAAGCATAAGCTCTTTACTTTCCATGTTGGTCAGGAATAAGCATAAGCTCTTTATATCCAACATGGGCAACGTGGACTTCTAGGCCATATATGGCAAGGATTTGGATAGAATATTTTTAGTTCTATGATGTCTCTTAATCAGTTGTTTTTGAGGCATACTAAGAGGAGGCTAAATATGGTAAATATAAGACAAATCATTTATTGTTGTTGTTTTTCTATTTGTAGCTCTAAGTTTAAGAGATAGATTTCTTCTTATTGAATTTATATTTTTTACAAAGAAATGGTCTGGGTCTTATTTTCTATCTATTATTTAATTGTAAGGATATTGCCTGCAACATATCTTTGGGTATTTATTTTTCTATCATAAGCTATCATATTTTGTCCAACTACTAGAAAATTTATTCCTAGGGTACATTAGCATTATTCATGAATGTGATGTGGTCGACCAATAACAAAAAGATACGATACTTTGGGGTTTAATTTCACTCCTCTTATTTATATACGCATTACCAACCAGTAATCTGATCAGATAAATCCATGTTGTAATTAATATAGACAACACAAAAGGCATGTTTATCTAATCAACCTATGAATCGGCATTGACAAGTCTCCTTCCATTCCACCCAAGTAATATCTATAACACTAATTAAGTATTCAAAACTGACTTCAAATAAAAATAGAGGATTAATAAAAAATATATATAATTGGGACACTTGTACATATTTGTGACCACTAGCCACCCATATTCTACAGTCTACACAAGAAGGGTAGGAATACAAGGGTGACTCCTAATCCAGTTGTTGTGATATAAACCTTAGATTATTTAATGGAAAATGGAAGTGGAATGAAACACATACTAAAGAAAAAAATGCACTCAAAGGAAAATCATCACATGTTCCTCCATTAAGATTACCCATTGGTAATGGTCCTTACATTGCACAAATAGATACCTCAATGACAGGATGGGGAGCAACATTATTAGAATATGGAGAATTGTACATATATGGTTTAGGAGCTTGGCCAAATACCACGGATTGGTATCATAGTATAGAACTAGAAATATGTGTTGTTGTAAAAGCACTCAAATCCTTTAGATTGTTTATTCTCACCCACAAGTTTTTCATCCAATCATATTATAAAGGTATTAAAGGATTTCATGACACAAATATTGATCCTACATTGGAAAAAAATGGAACACTTACACGATGGAAAATTTTTATGAAGACATTTGAATGTGATGCAGAATACATTGATGATAATAAGAGTTTTTTGGAAAACAACTAAGTCAAAATTAATTTGAATTTTGTAGAATGGAAAAAGGAGGTTGTTCAAATTCAAAACCGACATTGTATTATTTAGCATCATAAACGTTGCAGACATAATTCAAGAGACTAATTCAATAATTATCTAATACAATCATACATCAATTATAATTCAGAATTGAAAAAAAATATTATCAATGGTGTGCAATAGAATAAATTAATGAAAGAGAACATATGGTCTAATATTATGGGGGGAGATATATATATCTTTATCTTGCAACCAAAATGAGTTTATAATTGGGAACAAAAATGTATTGTAATCAAACACATCAATTTAACTACTAAAGATTACATTCATCTTATGATATTGATTAATGAAAACTAGTCCACAACATTGATTTTAGGTTATGTTAGGGTCCTAACCTCACCTAACCCCTCAAGTAGATAGAATAATATGGTTTTACTAGAAGGATCCACTTACAAAATTTTCTCAAGAATATAGAAATAGTATATATAGAGCTAGAAAGCATGGAAAATATTGTCTAGTGAAATCATTTGTACTCAAGCTTTTCTCTATTGTAGGTTGCCCCTCGAAGAGGCAAGTGAACTTTTCTCTCAAAATAATAAAGGTATCATCATTTGGATCTGTATTTCCATTGTGCTTATTGTTTCATCTATTTATGTTAACTATTATGGTAATAATTATGCTATTGCTCAACATACTTCTTTTTCATACCTTACAAGTCGTATAAGAGATATTTCCTCGGGAGATTTTTAGATTTTTTTTAAGGATAGAGACTTATTCCAACATCTATAAATAACCACAGTGATCTATCATTCAATGGGTAAAATTGGGTAAAATTGTGGTTGGGGAACAATACATGCAGGAACTATACATGGTTTCACCTTGTTGGAAACCCATGTAACCATTATTCATACCCCTTTTAGTAATACCTCTTAAAATAGTACCCGAACCCAGAATTTCGCTCCCCCATACCCTTGGATATATCAAGAGTCCTTTAGATATCCTAAAACTATTTGTATCTTCACCATTCAACTATATGAATACTATAGTGGCGCCAAGAACAACACTCGGAAGACTACTCTTACATACCTGGGTAATTGCGTAGTATGACTAAGGGTACAATTAATCCTCCTTAGTTAGATCCCCAAGATATTAGGTCTAGTACTATTTTTGGACCCTGCAAGTATATAAGAGAGCTATAGCGTAGGGAAATCCCTTGTCCTTTTGAACCCTCAAAAACCCTAATTGTTGCTACAAAAACATAACAAAACATAAAAAGTGTTTAAAAATTACACATCCAATATGGGAAACCTTTCTTCCCACATCCAGGCTGTGAAATTTCTACCAATATTCAGTATCAAGAATTTGTGCATTGTATCACTGCAATATTAATCAGCCTAGATTATAACTCCGTAGGAGTATAGAGGTCCCAATAGCACCCTTATTTGGGACTTATCCCAATAGATTCCTCTCTTCACATTGACCGTAGTGGTACCCCTTGTTGGATTACTAAGAGGGGGGTGAATTAGTAATAGAGAAATTTAATCCTTTTTAACCACAATATGCAAGTGTTATTTATTTTTGTGATAAATATAGCATTATCATCCAATAAGTGCAGAGTAAATAAACCATGAACAGATGAACAATCATACACATACACAGTACACCAATATTTTTATGTGGAAATCCAATGTGGCAGAAAACCACATAATTCTTTTTCTTATATGTCTTTAAGAATTACATTCACTGGAAGCACCAAATTCTTTTGTTCTCCAGTTGCAACTAGAAGGAGACTCTAACCCCCTATATTTTTAGGCTACAACCTGAGGGAAGCTACAACTCCCCAATTCTTTGGCTACAACCAAGAGGAGGATACAATCCCCTACGTTCTTCGGCTACATCCGGAAGGTGGCTACAACCACCTATCCTTTCCCCGTCCTGTCACCTTGAAATATAAGTATCAAATGAAGAAACCACTAACACACTGTCACTATGAGATATACCACACTAAACATGCACCAACCTATACCATTGGCCTATATCCAACTTGTACCACTTCCATGTAATCATCATGTACTTAAACTGAGCCTGTACCAACCAAAAACCACAGATATGTGACATGTATGTACTGCAGCATGTGTATGTATGTGCCCTATCTATACTACAACCTACGTATGTACGCGACCTATTTTTTATGTAGCATGTGTATGCCTTCTGAAAACTAGAGTTTTCTCTCTTCTAAAAAATTCTAACCCTCTGTGGCTTCTTTCACATCAACCTGCTAGGGATGATTTTAAGGATGGAAATTTATTTTAAAATGTAGAAACCTTGGCGAATCTTACTAATCCTTCATATGCCAACTATAAATGATTGGCGATATTTTTGTAAAAATATTCAAATTTATAAGGATTTTATATAGTTTTTATAAACTTTTGGAGATTTTTACAGTAAAATAATTTTATCCTATAGAATTTGGGCAAACCATTTTTAAAATAGTGAATCTCGTTTTTGGAAAAACCATGGAAAATCAGCCCATGAGCGAAATTTAGCCCCTAAAATCATCCATGCAACCTGCAACTTGTCACTATGTCCAAAATGTAATTGCACCATATGCATACATCCTCATACATATCCTCTACCCAAATCATCTATATCTCTCTTTAGTCATGTGCCATATAAGTGTGTGTAATCATGAACAAGTATAATAACCCTCAGATGAACTAGACATTAATCCCTTTATGATATTCAACCTCTCAATACATCAACCAGTTCATAAATATAAGCTTTCAACCATTTATCACAAGAACTCTTAACCATATGCTAATAAATACAATATGTGCCTCAACACTAACAAGATATATCAATGATAAATATTGATTATACCATCACTATATTTCTGTAGATATGACTTATACACAAGGTCCCATGTAGCCACTAATATCTCTAGAGAAAAACCTCAAACTTGTATAACCATTTCTCATGTATACAAATAAATCCAACTACTCATAGAAATAAGACATACCTTTTGAACCAGTAGATAGATCTGATGTACCTGATCATTGTAGACCTTCTTGGGATCTTGGTTTTAGAATCTAGAGACCCGACATCTTCATATTCTCAAGTTTATAGGGATTTTATTTCATGTGCATGCCCTAATATATTTCTATCCCGCGTACACCTAAAAAACTAGGGTTTTTTCAATATTTTATGTAATTTTGAAACTTTCATCATCAACCCTTTGTGCTACCTCAAACTTGCGCAACTTCAAATATATCAATGAGTACCTGCAATAAACCTTACACAATAATAGATATTCAATGTTCTCAATAGGTGCTAATAGGAGAGCCTTGCTCTCTTATTTATACTTCGATGTAGCTTCCTCAAGGGGTTACCTTCTAACCAACTTAACCCAATTTCTTTCTTTTATGGATAACCCACTTCTAATCAATTGTCCACTTCTAACTCACTTTTCTACAAATAGTGAATTCTCCACTTCTAGTTGCAACTAATTTAATTTTAATTATTTTCTTATTGCAACAAATTAACCCATGATTAACTCCTAGTTTTACTCACTTGACTAGTCAACTTCTTCTAGGAGATTCTAGAATAATTTTGACTTCTTTGACCTTATAGATAACTCATGAGGGTTCTCCAACTTCACAAGGCCATAAATCTCTAACCGTGAGGAGTTATGTGGAGTTCCACATATCACCGGAAATGGAATGACATGAATAGCCTTACCTGCAAATATATTAAACTTCATACCATTGTACATCAATCAAACTGAAGTCCTTTAGCCATATGTTGGGGCTACCATAATTTTCTACCGGACTTGCTTCAAGGGTTGACATCAATGAAACTAACCCAATTAATCAACAGTCTCCCCTTTGGAATTGATCGCAACACTCTGATGAAAATATGAATTCATATCGCTTATGCTCCCCCTGTGACCATCGCTCCCCCTAGAAACTTACCTATGTGATCTATTTCCAAGAAACTAAGTCTCTGACTTGCATCTGGTGAATCTCTCCTCCTTTGACATCAATGGAAAAGGTAACTTCCTGTCTGGGGTTGCTCCCCCTAACTAAACTGTCCTTAGGGCTTCCCCCCCTGACAGAACTCTTACCGAACATGTTCCCCCAACCTAAAATTTCCTCTGCATGGTGCTTCCTCATGTAAATATAATACATATAAGATAGACATTCAAAAGAATTCATTTGGGAGTATAAATTACTCCAAGTCTTTGGTGAAGATACTCAAAGGCTTCCCTTGGAAGCAGTTTTGTGAAGATAACTGCAACTTGTTCCTTTTTCCCCACATATTCAACTATGATGTTCTTCTCTGCAACCTATTCCCATAGAAAGTGATACTTGATTGGAATGTGCTTCATCTTGGAGTGCATCACTGGATTCTTTGAGATACTGATAGTTCTTGTATTATCACAATATATAGGAATGGGCTCATCATACTCAACCTGTATATATGTCAAACTTTGTTTCATCCATAGAACTTGTGTACAACATGTTGTTGCAATATACTCTTCTTCAGCTGTAGACAATGATATTGATGATTGTTTCTAGATTAGCCAAGATACCAAACACTCACCCAAGTATAATGTCGCTCCACTGGCGCTTCATCGGTTATCAATGCAACCTACCCAATATGCATCTATGTAGGCAATAAGTGATAGATCCTTTCCTTTTGGATACCATAATCCAAATTCTTACGTGCCCTTGAGATATCTGAAAATCCTCTTCACTGCTAAGACATGTGATTCCTTAGGTGCTTCTTGAAATCCTGCCACCTATCCAACGTCCTGCATTACATCTGGTCTAGATGTTGTCATATATAGTAAGCTGCCAATCATTGACCTATACTTCCTCTGGTCTATAGACTTTGAATCATCATATTTTCTCAACTTGCAATTAGTTTGCATAGGAGTGTTAACTAGTTTGCAATCTTCCATTCCGAACCTCTTTAGCATTTCTCTGATATACTTAGTTTGAGAAATAAAAATGACTTGTTTGATTTGACATATATAAAGACCCGGAAAGAAGGATAGTTCTCCAGGTAATGACATTTCAAGTTCATTATGCATATCCTTTGCAAATTTCTGGCTTAACCTGTCATCATCACTTCCAAAAATAATATCATCAACATAAACTTCAATTAATAAAATACTGTCTTGAGTTACCTTGATGTAGAGGTTGTTGTCTTCACTTCCTTTTCTGAACCCTGCCTACTGTAGATATCTATCTATTCTAGAGTACCTTGCTTTAGGATCTTGTTTTAGACCATACAAGGCCTTCTTCAACCTGCACACATAATCTTTGTTCTTTGACAGCTGAAATACTTCTGGTTGTTCAATGTAGACTTCTTCTTCAATTTCCCCATTAATAAAGGTTGATTTCATGTTCATTTGATACACTTTAATATTCCTGGAGCATGCATAAGCCAAGATCAATCAGATTTCTTCCATTCTGGAAACTAGGGCAAACGTCTCTTCAAAGTCGATCCCTTCAACCTGTGCATATCCTTTACATACCAATCTAGATTTGTTCCTTGTAACTTGTCCATATTCATTCAATTTATTTCTGAAAACCCACTTTGTGCTAATCACATTCTTGTACCTTGGTCTTGGAACCAATTCCCAAGTTTCATTCTTCTCTATTTGATCCAATTCTTCATTCATGGCCTTTTTCCATAATTCATCCTTGTTGGCCTCTTCAAAATTGTTTGATTCAATCGTAGATAAGAGTGATAGGTGCAGTTGTTCTGGTGAATGAATTCTTCTTCTAGTCTCAACTCCTACATCGTTGTTTCTGATAATCTGATCTGAAGGATGATTCTTCTGTACTCGTTTGCTAGTTTTCTTTGGAGGCACTTTCTGAACTTTATCTTCTACTTTTTTCTAATCTTATTCATCTTCCCATTCTACTTCTTCCTCATTATTTGCTTCTTCTTCGTAAACATGTTTCATTGATTCATTTTCTTCTTCCTTTAATTTTTGTCCACCTGTTTCATCAACTGTTACATTGATTCTTTCCACAACTTTGTTGAGCCTTATATTGTAACACTTGTATGTTTTTCTTCTACTTGAGTAACCGAAAAGTGTGCCTTTGTCCACACGAGAGGAAAATTTTCCCATTCTACCATCTTCTCTTTTGATGTAGAATTTGGTTTCGAACACACTCAAGTGCTTCACATTTGTTGGTATTCATTTCCATAGCTCGTAGGGAGTTTTCTCATTGTTGTTTCTGAGCATTACTTTGTTTTGAATCTGAATTGTTGTGTGCACTGCATGTGTCCAAAAAACATCTTTCAATTTTGAATCCATTAACATTGTTCGAGCCATTTCCTATATTGTCATGTTCTTTCTTTCAACAACTCCATTATGTTGAGGTATCCTAGCAATGGAGAATTTCCTTTTTATTCCATGCTTGTTGAAAAAATCCATAAATTCCTTTAAAGTAAACTCTCCTCCATTATCAGATCTCAAACATTTAATTTTTGAATCCATTTCATTTTCAACCATTTCCTTGTAAACCTTGAAGTTTTCAAATGCTTATGACTTATTTTTGAGAAAGCAAACTGCAACTATTATTGTATAATCATCAACTAATAAAATAAAGTATTTCTCACCTTTTAAACCATTTTTTCTAGTTGGTCCAAATAGATCAGTATGAACAATTTCCAGTGGTCTTGTCATTGAGTATTCCTTTGATTTGAACCTGGTCTTTGTTTTCATTCCTTGTTGATAATGCTTGCATAATGTGTTGGTTGTGTTGATACTTAGAACACATCACCAAAAGACTTCATCCTCCCTTGAAATCCGGCCTTCTTTTTCTTCTTCTTCCCTCT
>ML798081.1:76411-97109 GCA_009831015.1 Picea engelmannii
TTTTCCTAAGTATTTTGGCTTAATTCATCGTTTAGCCATCAATTCCTCCTTATTTCTCCATCTTGTTCCATGTTTGTGCCTGACTATAGTCTACGGGAACATATAGACTACTAAGTCACTCCCTGCTGGCCTACTCTTGGGAATGGGACATCACAAATAGGGCGTTGACTCATCCCATTCCTTGACCTTTCATTCTAACCCTCTTACTCATGAGCTACGTCTTCCTAAAGTTGAGATGAATATTTGATGGCTTGTACCCCATAGGTTGGGTCACTAAAATGGAACATTATTTCTCATTACGTGACATCATTGATTACTTAATCAAACTTCATTTCGGTGTCCTTTATTTGGATCTAGAATGTTGGAAATGGTGGAAATGGCATAAAATATCACACCAAGAGCATATTCCTTGGACCCAATTTGTTGCAGAACTTTATGAACTCTTTGACATAGACACTCATCATTTGGGCCATTTGACCAAGCCTAACAATTTGTTTTATTTCAAGACTACATCATTACTTTTGAGCAATTGTCTTTTTGAACTGAAGGCATGTTAGACACCTTATTTTGTTAATGCTTTATTAGTGGCCTCAAGGATGACATATGAGCTCATGTCCTAATGGATATCCCACATACCTATATTGAATCCACTCACAGAGCTAAGGAAGCACAACAAGTAGTCACTTCTCAAATAAAAAACCATCCTTTATTCCATGTTCATGTCCCACCAATCCAACACTACAAGTAAAACACCTTCTAGCAGAGGTTTTTAGTGTAACAAAATTTGGCAAAACTTTCAAAAACAAATCTGCTACAACCTCCTCTATTAGATGCAGAGGTTTTAGAGGAGGTTTTTTTTTTTCAGTGTATTTATTTTCAAAACTCATCGATGCAACATTTAAAAACACACACCGGTATGTTAATGTGACAAAATGCACCAATACAATAATATAATAAAATTGACCTGATGCATTTATAACTATTATGCATCGGTTCCACCTTTTTCGTTGTATGAAAATAATTGATGCTCTTATAATTTCTATGCACCAGTTCCACGTACTTCTCTTATGATGCACTGATGCACTTTAGGATTTGTCTGTCCCAGTGCGATCATGTTATTTGGATACCTGATGTGTTTAATATATAATGTGCCTCGATGCTTCTATAATTAGTACATATCGATATGTCCGCAAAATTATTTTTAAGTGTGCACTGATGCGTATACTATAGTAAAGGCATCGGTGCATAAATAATATTTAGATTCCTGATGCATATAATAAAATTAATGCACTGATAATAAAAAAATAGTGCACCAGTTAATATTTCAAACATGAGAACCGTACAATTTTGAAACGATAAATATTATTGTACATTATACCGTTTACGGAACAATGAGTTTTATCAATAGTACATACCTATGTGTTATTATAATTAATATGTATCGGTGTGTATGACTACTGAAAACGCACCGACATCTATATTATGGCATGCACTATCTAGTGAGTTCAAAAGAATACAATGCACTCATATGTATATATTTTAATTCATTGTTTTTTACAAAATTTCAATTAATAAATTCAAAATCAATTTTTTTTTAAATAATATTGTTTTATATTTATGTTATTGCATTTTAATATAATGATTGCATTAATGCATTATCCAACCAATTAAATCTTTGTTATTTGTAACAATGTAAATCATCCACATATTATTTATTCAAGAATGCAACAATTTACAACATTCAACAACGCAATGAAATAATAAACTCATTTTATTATATATGAATAATAAACCCATTGTCATACAAAAATGAATAATGTAAAGTTCTAGTACAATAATCAAATTGCAACCAATTTGTAATTGTTACACTTATTTGTAACATGTCCTCATGCAATTGGGACAATATTTTGAGTACATTAAACACAATCTCTGATTTTGAAAGACAAATGTTCCAAAACATACAACTTGCAGTAACATTCAATTATATTGATTTACATTCATCAATTGAATTGTTGACATTGCTCGAGTTGTGTGCATGCCTCATTTCTTCATCATTTGTAGGTGATATTGTACTTTGATCTTTTAACATAATGTTTTCTTGATGATCATCTTGTTTTTTTTGTGTTATGCCCCTTCATCTTCCATCTACAAACATAGAAATAAATTGTTATATATATATATATATATATATATATATATATATATATATATACATGATTTCTTAAATAAAATAAAAACATACCTTATCACCAAGTCTTTCATAAATAATACACATTCTTTCGAAGCCATGCTTCATGAATTCTCTCAAAATCTCCTCTGATGTTTGCATTCCATACTTTGTTTCCTGCATGTTTACTACGGAATGACAAAGCATAGTCGATATAATCAATATAAAGTTTTATTGTTTTTTCATTAATTATAAAACAAGGAAAGTTAAACAACATAGTTACTTACAAATTGTCCAATTAAACTTTCATTCTTCAACATATACTTACAATCCATACTTAACCCATTTTTTATCAATTCATGGGTTGGCTCCTCTTTGTATGTTAGAACCTAGTAGAAGACATCCATGGAAAAGTGTAAATTAATTATTTAAATATAAGATCAAAACAAACACGAAAACTTGAGAAAGATCGAAAACATAAATACTCACAAAGTTTGTGATCAACCATATTATTCCTTGTCGTCATGGATTATGTGATGAATGGATTCTATTTGTTTTTCTTTTCTACAAAAAAACAATTGAAAATTAGTATTTCACATGAAACTTAAATTCAATGTACATAAAAGGATAAAAAAAATGATTACATACCTCTGATACACATTGTAGTTGGGATGTCTCCTCTTGTGACGAAATTATGTTCATTTATTTTAACATATTCTTCTACAATATTTTGGACATCCCTACCGATATGTCTTAGTTTTCCCCTTGTTTATCCCTTGGAATTTTCAAAATCTCCCTGGAAAAAAAAAAGATATTAAAATTATTATTATTATTTAAAATAAGATATCGGTGCATATATTAAGATAATTCACATTGGGGCATCAATAATACATGTATGCATTGGTGCATCACACATACATATATGCACCGGTATAGTATAACAATGTTGTTGTGAAATTCAAAATTTTTTACAAATGTTCATATTCATTCAGTGATTTCTGAATTAGGAAAAGCACGGCTTCCTAAGTACTATTTATTATGCATCATCGAGAACTAAAGAAATTTAAGAAATGGTAAGGATTTTTAATAATATGTCGAATCGAAATAAAGAGGTGTTGATTAGAAACAAATATGATATATTGCGCTTACTATGTACAGAGCACACCAGTCACTGCGAAGGCATTTAAAAAAAATCAACAGTGACATGACAGTTTAGGATCCAATGCAATGAGTGGTTTCATTGCAACAGATAGGAAACTCCCATATATAAATAGCCAAACCCTATAAAGAAATTGTGCTTAAAAAAAAAATTCTTTTGAAATGTAGAACGAAAAAAAAAAAAAAAATAGTTAGGAAATTAAGGCTTACAATATTGAAGGTAACTATGGAACTTTTTTTTTGTTTGGGAATGCATTGAAAATTGTTTGAATCAAATAGGAGAATGATCAAGATTATCAATAGAATGAAATCATATACCTAAAATTTCTCCTCTGTAGATTTCTATGTGATCTACAATACTCCCCCTCGAATTTGGCTCTTAAAACAAAATTCACCCACTCGGGAAATCTTTGTTGATAAATCTTTGTTGCACAAAAATCCTCTCTAAATTTCGGAAAACAATAAAACAATGAATAGGGTTTTCCTTTATAAACGCATAAATTCAAATTCCCACTCATTTTTTCGTTGTATATTTTGGTGCATTTATGATAAATGCATGCATTGTTTTTTTCTTTAGAAGTTACATTTTTCAGTGTGCTATGTCGTGTGTAGCGCACCGATGTCATATGCATAATGCACTGATTTATTTTTGTAATAAATTTCAAAGTATTGATAGTAAGTGCGCATTATTTTTCTAACTTGCTTCAGTCGGTGCGGTAGAGAACTTGAAATGCGTCGGTGTGATGCGTAATTAATAACCCACTGGTGAGGTGTGTAAGTAATAACGCATCGTAAGACAATTAAATTTGCATAATGAAAATGCAAACATCCACATTTAAATTTTTCGGAGGAAACAAAGGAGGTGAGTATTATGTGCTTATCTCAATTAAAAGCACGAGTGTATTTTGTTTATACATATGCAACAGTACATTTTCAAATGAAAAAGCGCACCAATGGGGGGGAGAGAGGGGTGGAGAGAGGGAAGGGGATACAGTGAGTGAGAGATGGAGAGGGATACAGAGTGAGGGGGAGAGAGGGATAGTTGCAAGAGAGAGAGGTGGGGGGGATATAGGGAGAGAAGGGGAGGCAAGGAGGAAGAGAGTGAGAGAGGGGATGAGCATCAAATTCACATTTTCTATGTTTGAGGTGGATATTTTCAGGGATTGAGTAACGTTTTAAGATTTTTTAAATATAGATTCAGATTTATTGTATATCTAGGGGGGGGAACAATGATATTGTAGAAAAAAACAATGATTTTAAAAGTGTACTCAGTTATAAAAGTTATTTTAAGTTATTTTTTGAAGTTAGATTGTTCTATGCTACCCAAGATGACATTTTTTAGCTCAAATGCAAGAAAAAAATAATTATAATATCAAATGGCCAATTTTTCATATTCTAGCGTCACCTCATTTTGTATCTTTGGAACTCCTTCAAGTTCTCTCATGTTGATTGCAGTACATATTGATTTTATTGATAAATCATTTATCTCGTTGAATTTATGTTATGTATGCAGGTGCAATTTAATAATTGTTCATTGAATTTTGCATGATCAAGATTCAGGATTAAGTTTAGATGCTCAAGATATTCTTTTGGTCCCAAAATTCAACAGGCCCTTATCATGAGAAAGATACCACAAGTAGATGTTTTATGGAAATGGAAAACTTTTTTACCCTACAAATCCTAACATTCTATCTTCTAGCAACCATCCTGGGTCAACAATATTACACCATGAATTTGATCTCTTTTATGTAGAAAACCTCGTAGGGTGTAAGAAAAATATGTTTGAGTAATTGTATTTTTGGTTTTTGAATGAAACTAATGTAAATGTATTGCTTAATTAGACATTTGTTTTATAAAGGAGTTGGTTTCATGTTTATTATTGGGGGGGAAATGTTCATGCTTCTAATAAGTGTTTGGTATAATGTTTGAACATATTAAAAGCATTTTGTTACTAATAGTATCAATGTGATGTTCAATGTTTTTACAATCAATATTATGATGACGAGCGACATATCTACCATCTACCGTTGCACCCTACTACAGTGTCAAGTTGTGAGCTTGTTGCTAAACAAAAAGAGCTTGGAGAGGAAGCATACAGAGAATGGTTGAAACAACCACCTATTCAATTCCCTCTACGTCTTGAGTCACCAATTCAAAACCTTGACAGTAACACTAGTTCTTCACATGTTGGGGATGAAGGAAATGATATAGAGGTTGGTATGGATGATTTCTTGTGGGATACCTAAGCCATGGAGAAAGTTTTGTTAGATTCATTCCAACAAAATGAAGTAGGGGATGATGTTGATATTGTAGATACATTTTATGAAATCTTGAAATCTATTTCCACCACCCCTCTATTTGGTCTAGTATAGAAGTCTGTAGGGTATACCCAGCTAGGGACAACAATGCTACTGTACAACTTGAAATCAATGTATGGTATGTCAAAAATGTGTTTCATGACACTTTTGAGGTAACTAGCCATTAATTATCCTAAATTTTTAAGGAATATTGACACACAATGAAGGAAGACAAGGGTTGATTTTATCCATGCTTAATGACAATGTAAATATATATTTCCCACTAATTGCAGGTTATTCAAAGATAATGTACTTCTGAGTGATAATCTCTTTCCTGATAGTTGTGTAGAGGCAAAAAAAATGCTAGAAATGTTGGGTGGTGAGTACATATTCTACCATGCATATCTGAATGATTATATTCTATACAGAAATGAATATGTGGAAAAATACATATGTCCATAGTGTGGGCATGACATGTACCATAAATAAAAAAAATAAGGGTAAGGAACATGGTCCTCCTCATAAGATATCAAGGTGCATGCCTATAATTCCAATTATTCAAAGGCTCTTTAATTGAAAAAAATTAGCCATGTTGCAAGGGTGGTATGCCTCACATAGAAGTGAGCCAGGAGTTATGTGAATCCCAACAGATTCAATATTCATAAAGAATATAGAGGATACATGGCCCGATAAATTCAAGGATGAAGTATGGAGCCTTCGATTAAGAATAACTATGGATGGAGTTAACCCGTATTCCCTCCAAAACACCAACTACTATGTTTGGCCAGTGGTAGTGATCGATAAGAATATCCCCCTATGGTTGTCCGTGAAGAATGAACATCTTGTGTTGTCTCTTATAGTCCCAGGTAGAAGACAATTTAAGAGAATGGATGTCTACCTCCAACCATTGATCATTGAATTTAATCAATTATGGAAAGGGATACATGTATATGATGTACCAAGACCCATCCCAATGGATAGGTCGTTTACTTTTTATGGCATATGTGCATACACCATGCATGATTATCCAATACTATGAGTTTTCTCCAGTAAACATGTTCATTGATTTGTTTATATCTGGAATTTTATTTGGTATACTTCATTTGGTGCAACTATATTTTTTACATGAGCATGCTATGTATATGTTAACATCGCAGGTCTTGTAACAAAAGGTATCATGGATGTAAATTTTGTGGATCTTCTATAAAGTCCAGGTGTTCCAATGACCTACGAAAGTTGGTGTACGATTGTTCGAGGGTATTCCTTCTAGAAGAACACTCATATAGAAGAGTTTCATATGCTTTCAATGGTAAACCAGAGAGAACTTGGAGACATGAAATAATGACACCATCAGATTGGAATAGTGCATATGACACAGAGAAGGAGAAGGAAATGGAAGAATTATTTGATTCAAATGGGGAACCTATGTTCGATGATCCTGAATTTTTTGACACCTATGTTGAGAAAATTCCCATTGGGATGAAAAGGAAATTTGTGTTTTATGAGCTTCCATATTAGGAGTATCTTAAGATTGGCCACTTACTAGATCCCATGCATATATCCAAAAATGTTTAATATTCTTTATGGAGGAACATATCATGGAATAAAAGAGACACAATGGTTGTCAAGGGAGATCTTATTGCTTCGAATACTAAAAAGAGACATTGGCCAAGAAACGAAACTAGAGGAGAGGCTAGTCCCTCTTGGAATTTTAAATAAGGTGGCGTCCCATAGATTTTGAAGAAAGATGATCTTTCTATGGTGAAGGATGTTATTTCTGGTGTGAAGATGCCTTGTTTATATGGGTTGACTCTATGACGTTACTTCACTATAGACGGGAATTTGCCAAGGTTGAAATCACATGACCATTTGAACCTTCTAAGGGTATGTATGTTGAATACATAATTCTTAGAGTTCTATACTGAAATCATTAAAAATATGCCATGCAATCACAGTTTTATGGAAATTAATTATGTGTGTGTCTATTTTTTAGTGTCATTATCCTTTACTCATGCATGGTTTTGTGAACCGTGACTTCTTCCAGGACTTGTGACGTGTCATACTGAAATTATTCGCATTTGTATGTTGGATTACATCAAGGGAGATTCATATGGCTAGCATTCCACAGTGGCACCGAGAGATAACTGAGATTGTTTATATGTTTGAGAAGGAACTATCCACAAGTTTTATGAACTTGCAAGTCCATGTTCTAATTCACCAACCTGATGAGGTTGAATTAGATGGGGTTCTCTCATTTAATTGGATATTCTTCTTATAGAGGTAAATTAAAAAATTGAAGGGGCTTGTTAGACAAAGGGAAAAATCAGAGGGCTCTATGGAAGAGGGGTACACAGTATACAATTCGTTCTATTATGCCAGTGAGTACATCAAGAAAATTAATGACACATAAGGGGAAATCATTTGGGATGACCATAAATATGAGGACAAAAGGGAATGGGAGCTGCTCCAAATGAATGGAAAAAGGTGCTTGATAAAGATTAAGTCAGTTATATTTTGTCAATTTAGTACAAAGAAAATGTTTACATTGAAGTTGATAATATATATTTCATCCCATGCTATTTTCTTTCAATTCTTTTATACATCAATGAATTTAGAAATTTTGATGTCATCAATAAATTCGTTCTTTAAGTTGATAATACATATTTAATCTCATGCTATTCATTTTGAATTTTTGTATACATCAACGAATTTTGAAATGGATGCCATCAATAAATTCGTTCTTTACAACGTAGAGGTAAAGCGACCATGGGTCGGTTGTATGAAGAGAAAAGAAGGAAATGGGACAATAACAGGAAAGAATTTAGATGATTTAATAGTAGAAGCATGCCTTATCCTGATCATTTAAAAGAAATATGCCAAAAAATATGTACCAATAGTTGGGTGGTTGACCAGATACAAGAGAAATATGTGGTGTATGGTTGTAACCTGCATGGAGAATATCTAGATGCACTAAACATAGGGATCGGGTGCAACAACTATGTAATAACCTCTCTAAGTACCACATTATGTTTATAATATTGCATATTTAAATTGTAACATGTATTATGTTTTTATTAATGCTTCGGTTGTTAGATTTATGGCACTGCCCTTTGTTCACATTTTACAGATGCATTTCCTCCCATCTATGTGGTCATATGGGAATCATTTTCACATTGATTATGTTGATGAAGGCCACATCACACAAGATTGTGGAGTGGAGGTTGAGTTCAACCAATCTAGTCATGCTAGCCACCGTGATGAAAACCTGATAGAGGGGAAGTTAGGTTACATTGGAAAGATACAAGAGATCATGCAAGTCGACTTTTTGCCATTTCAATGTATTATTTTTTGTTACAAGTGGTGGGATACCTTCGACCAGGGAAATGTAAGGAAGATCGTGATAGTGGGATAATATGTATTAACTTTTAAAAATGTGGGTTGAAAGTATGGATCGTTATGTTTTCCCAAAACATTTCAACCAAGTGTTTTTTTACCCATATGTGTTGGATGGGGATTGGTGGTTCGTACTAAGACATGGTCTGATATATAAACATATTTTTGAGAACAACAATGTTAAAATGCCAAGAAAGGAAGATAATCAGAGTGACGGCAATGAAGACGAATTTCATGTAAATGATTTATTTGGACATTTATATTGTGGATGTGTCATTTTATTATGGGTATCTATAATGGACAATTATGTTTTTTTTTTCCTTCATTCTATAATTATGTTGGATATGAAAAGTTAAAAACCATTTACAACCACCATATTGAAAATACATTAAATAGACGTACAAACATAAGATTTGATTTTGATATATTTTCATTGTCATATTCATTATTTATTATAACAAATTTATGTTGTATTGTATTAAAATATGTTTTTGTTAACCTTTGAAGTACTAAGCATTAATTGAGATATTACAAAGTTGGTGGCATACAATAATAAAGATTTATTTTAAATCATATTTTATTTAATGAAAAATGAATATATTAAAAAATATTCAAACCTCAAAAATTTTATTGCTTGAGAAAATCAAAATTCAAAAAAACATATACTTACTTTGAAGGAATTTATGAGGACAATTCCGACAAAATAACTTCATGCAACATCTAAAATACTTGTGGTGTACTTGGCATAATCAACTTTGATGGCATTCCCCGCCTTAACTAATGCAACTATCATGGCCTTCACCTATTCCACTCTATCATTTAGTTTTATAATCATATAAACTTATATTAATAATTCTTTTTGCATTCTCCTTGAAATAAGTGTCAATATAGGAAGGACATGGAAATTCTAAAAGAATTTTTTTCTAGAGCTTAGTTAGAATTAAGGAAAATTTTGATGATTCATATTTATCTAAAAGTATAGAATCCTTTGTCAATTTTACTATTTCTTAAAATATTAATTATAAAATGTTTGGTGATATTATTTTTTAATAAAAGATTCATAAAGTTTGTATTAGAGTAAAACATTGTGAAACCATTTCATTGAAAGTGTATAGATCAAAATGTATTATTATTCTCTATATTTATTATTTTAAATTTAATTGAATAAATTTCATATATTATAATAGTTGGATAATATGAATTAACAAAATATTTGGAAAAATTAAATATTAATAAAATATAATCGTTGTGATTTTAGTAATCAATTATGTTATAACTTTGTTTTGTAATCTTTGAATAATAAAAACTAAAAAATAACATTATTAATACATCATCAACATTATTATTAGTGAATAATTATATTATTATAATGTTATTATTATAATATATGAAAAAGACATAAATATTCAAATCACAATCATTTCACTCATCATATTTAAGTATTTTTGTTTCTAAAAATGTTTAATCAACATATTGTATCTTGTTTGACAACAAACAATTCACCTTGAACAATAATTAAACATTATATAACATTAATTGTTATAGTTTTTTGCAATCACAATCCAAATTAAATGCTTTCATAAAAGTAAAGTTAAACATTACATGAGAACTATAAATTTAAATAAGTGATACATATCAAATTCACTTAAAAACAAAGAAATCATTAACAATGTCCGTCATTATGTTGGGTGTCAGTTTTGATCTTTTCATTAGGCCCTTTCACCTCCATTTTTACCTAAAAAATATCTACTTCTTCCTACTTTCATCTACTTAATGGTATAATATGCACAAACAAGGTAATAAGTTCTCTTTTGGAAGAAAACTCTTATTTTTTCTTGTAAATGATAATTAAATCTATTTTTGCAAACAATTGCCTATAAATTAGCTATTACAGGAATTAACCATGTTTTACCAGTTATTACGAGTTTTACCAATTATTACAGAAATTGGTGATTAATGATCCAGGAGCATCGCTCCAAGCCAGCTACGCACCAGCTAGCCAGCACATCAAGCACACATTCAATGGAGAGGAGAGGCGCAGCCCTCTCACTTTCAAATTTAAAATTTGAATTTAATGTATTAAATGTTTGTAAGGCTGGTAGAGCCGAAGCCATGCCTTCGAGCATGCTGTAGTTGGTGTCGCCTTAATGGATGACAGGTTTATGGGGATCTAGATCCAATACGGATTAGATGGCTCATTCAATGTAATTGAATGTAAATTAATGAGAGTTGGTGAGATGGAGGGAAGCGCTCGAGGAGCCCCCTTTTGTAAAAAGATATTCTTTTGTTTTCAGGGGGAGTAGAGTAGAGAAGGCGGAGAAGAACAAAAAGAATAGGGAGAAGAGAGGAAGTCGTGACTCTATTGCGATCTGAGCTTTCATTGTAAAGAGGCATTTCATATTAATACAATCACAGCAGTCTTTCCTGCATGTTGTTTTTCATGTGTTTGTGAGTTCATGAATGAATGTATTTATGTGTTGATGATATGTTGTAGATGTATGTTAGATGTGCATTTGCAGGGATAGATGGATTTTCCTATCTGAGAGTTATTTGATTTCAAGTTTGGATTCTTTGTGGTTTCATGTAAGAGTGTATGACAGAGTATTGCGATCTCTGAAAACTAGTGCAGGAGTGCACTTCTGAATCCTGTGGAATTTCAGATGAAGACCTGCTAGGAGGGTGCACTAGCTAAAGTCATTGACTTAAGGAGGAAGCCTCAAGGTTGTTTAATACCTTGAAGGAGAAACTGTGTAGAGGAGAGCACGGAGAGGAGAATCAAAATTGTTGAGAATTCTGTAAAGGCTCTACCAGGAGGGCATTGAGAAAATGCATAGGATGCATTGAGGAGAACTCTATTTCGAGTTCGGTGAGAAGACAGAGTCACTGAGGATTCTGGAGAACTCTCCCAGGTGGGCATTGAGTTGGTGCAAGTGTGCACAGAAGGAACTCTTGTTAAGTTCAGAGAGAAGAGAAGTGTCAAGGAGAGACACTCACAGAGTTATTGAACACTTTGTTAAGCTCAGCAAGGAGGGCTTGAGTAGAAGGTCATCAGGAGGACACCAGATTTCCCTTTGAGGACATAGAAGGGCAAGTCACCTAGAGCCTTGGGTAAACAAAACTCAGAAAGGATAGTTCCTTAGCACATCGAGTAAAAACAGAGTGAGAAGAAGGTCGAGAAACCCTTTGAGGTTTCACAGTCGACAAATCTCAGGAGGGATAGCATTCCTAGAACGTAGGCGATATCCAAAGGAATTGAGCTCACAGAGGGAGCAAAGGTTGAGGCCTTTGAAAACTTGAAAGTCTTCCAAGTCCGAAAGGAGGTGAGAAAGCTCAGGAGGGAGCTACAATAGTTGTTGGATCAGCAATAGAAGGTCGGATCTAGACCATTGAAGTTACATCCAGATAGCATAAGGCGGGTGCCAAGTCATTGGCCAGAAGTCCTTGAGAAGCAGAGGCAAACGATCAGAATTCTCTGTGGAGAACTTGCGAAATCATGAGGATCGTAGGATCAAAGGAAGCTGCAAGGTGGTTAGAGGTGGGTGAACCCATCACCTTAGGATCCAGGATCAACATGAACCATTGATCATTCTTTGCATAAGTCGTTAGATCATTTAGTGAATTCAGAAATCATGAGGTTGGGGTGCAGGCCAAATCCTTGGTTGCTCCAAGTCCCGAATCGCAAAAGGGGTAACAAGAGAAAAAACGGACGGTGGAGACGCTTCTTGGAGAAGCGCAAAATGTCGTGAGCCATTAGATCTCGTAGATCAGAGAGAAGGTTAAAGGGAGTGTCTTTCGATACTCTAAGATCAGGAGGAGTAGCAACCGTTGGATGAGAAGCAACAGGAGCCATTGATTCCCCTTTGGAGTGGAATTTCGGCATTTCGGCATTTCAGGGTTCGGCATTTCGGCAATTCTGATGATAAGGAGCTGGGGCACTTTGCGTTGAAAACCCTGAAGTCATGAAACGCGACATGTCTTTGGAGTGGAATTTCGACATTTCGGCATTTCGGGGTCCGGGAAGAAGAGGAGGCTGTGATTTTGGAATCGAGAGTTTCAAACTACCAGTTTGCAGAATCTTGAAAGATCCAGAGTCATCGAATCGAGGAAGATCTCAGTCGTAGATCATGTGGGAAGTGAGGCTTCGGGAATTCGGGAATCGAAGTTTTGAAAGGTAAGGAAACTCTCTCCTGTGGATTTTCGTGAGTCACGAAATCTCGAAGAGAGAAAGGAAAAATTCCCGAAAGGTTGAGGGACAATAGTCATTGGGCCTCAATTGGGTTTCAGGGTTTCGGGACTCAAGAGGTAGATTTGCATGGTCAACACAACTCCCAAAATCATGAAGAGAGAAACGTCGAAGGGTGGGTCCCAAGTACCAGTGAAAGGATATGTGCGGCGGAAGTCAAAGGAGTGGTCAAGGTTTGGCGAAAATCTCGAAAGGCCGTCAATCTCGCCAAAGGAGAAATTTCAGAGTTCGGGGAAAGGAGTGACCGGTGGTTGGGGTCGTTGCATTTCAAACTCCGTGTTAACGGAATCCCGATACAGCCGTCGATCTCGTCTAAGGGAGCGATTTCGAGTTTCAGGGTTTGAAGAGTCAAAAGACTCGACTCTCTTGCATCATTGAGTCACGAATTGGGAAAAGCGTCTCTTGGCTTGGACGGAGGTCATATCTGGTGGTCATGTGGAGGTGAAGACTCCTTCCTGGTGCATGTTGTGCAGGTGGGGTTTTTCGTGAAGGACCTATGGATCGGATTTGTGGGGTTCCAGTGAGGGCTCGAAAGAACTATTTCAGTTTTGCGGATTCGAAGAAGAACGATCCTGTGCAGATCTCGGGCCGAGGGAAGGGGGTTTGCGTCAATTAACATATTTCCACTTGCTCAAAAGGGAAAATTCCAACTAGAGGTATGGTACTTCATCAACATTAAGATATGGTGATTTACCTATTCCACCATCTACAACAATTGGAACCCATTGGTCAACATATGGTCAAAATCAACAAAACAGTTACAGGAAATGCATAGAGTAAGTTGTATATCTTCCAGCTTTCTCATATAATTAGGTTTATCCAGCCCGGAGCTCAAGGATATAACTCACAGGATCAAAAATATATTATTTCATGCACTAGAATGGAGATCTAGTCTATAATTTCTGCTATTGGTTAAGAAACGGGGTGTTATCTTCAGTTTCCAAGAAGTGATATTCAAAGATGATTTATGGATCAATGAGGACAAATCAAAGAATTATGTGACACGATTTTTGTGCGTAATAGGGTCATCTAGGTGAACCATGGGCAGATTCCCCAAAAAATTCATGACGTGGGTTGTACGAGCATTTCTTCAAAATGAAATTTTCAAGATTTTTTAGTTGCGGTTGGTTTTCAATTTTCTTAATTTGTAAAAGCTAGATTGGATCTGATTGGTTAGTTCTAGGATTGGGGAATGGGTTATTATCCTTCTCATTGAATATTTTGTATAAATATATCCTCAAAGAAAAATATAGTGGAGGGTAGAAAGATAATATTGTTATGATCATCCAAGACATATTGTAACTGTTGATTTTTCATTGATGTTGAATACAAAGAAGTTATGAAAAAATTGATGAGTTGGATCTTTCACACAATCTGATTTTTCCTTAAGCAACATATTCCAAGAGGCCCCCCTGGTCTATGTAGTATTTTTGTAAGTTTTTTTTTTAATTCATTACTTGCAGTCATTTCCTGTAGATTAAGAATTCATTTCAAATTGTTTGCAGGCAATGTTACTTTGACTATGTGATCCATGATTGCTCCAGATATAGATGTTAAATAAAACAAAATGAATGATTGATCTTTCATCTTCTGTGCCATACAAACAATATTCACACTAATATACTCAGATTTGAATGTGTCTACAATTCCTTTCTACCTTTCTTATCAACACATTTCCTTATTTTGCATTGATAGAGTAATTTGTCTTGCATTCATCTTTTTAACTGACACCTTGAGATAACCATGTTTGTCTTGAAGCTTGCTTAACTAAACATAATTCATTTACAAGTAGGAAAACTTTAAGAGTTAATTATTTACTTTTAATCTGAGTCCCTACCATTGATAGTTAAGTCTAAGTGATCATGTCCAAAAGAATCATTTTTGTTTGTGAGTTTGGCAATTTATTGCTTTGATTTTTGTAGAAATTCTTAGGCAATTTCAAGACTAGATTATGAACATATTGTGCATGTGTCTCATAAGTTTACCTACCCAGATTGATAATAAATGTCGAGGAATCTAGACCGCTATATCAACCCAACAAGCATACTCATAATAAATTTTATAAATCAAACAACAACAACAACCACAACATTACATGAAAAACATAATATACATGAGCAATCTGCATATGAATATACATGTCAAACATACATCTCAAAAAAATATGCAATAAATATGTCATACTATATATATATTCAAATATAAAACAATCAGTATAAATGTCAATCAGTACCACTACTAGCTAGGTCCACCACCAAAGCCAGGTGCATCAATGTCTCTGCTACCAAAGGTAGGGCCTCTATTAAGAACAACTATCTCAGAAACAAATGTTGGCATAAGTGCATTATCAAGTGTATCTATATCAATATCATGAAGAAGTGCATCAACATTACCCGATGTGATCATAGTGTCCAAAGCATAAAAATCTTGTGACACATATGGAGGAAGAGAAAAAAGAGGAGGATGATCGGATGTGGATACAGGTTCAGACACATGTGGAGGGGAAACAAGAGGAGGATCAAACATAGATGAAGATTTAGAAACATGTGGAGGAGGAGGAGCGGATGGACGATCGGTAGATGTTGCAACTGACTCAAGTGGAGGAGAATCAAAAGGAGGAGGAGGAGGACCATGTGGTGGAGTAGAGGATGTGGATGGATTTTTTGATGAGCTAGATGTAGTGGGATCATGAGCGCCAACCCTCAATGTATCGATGAGATTAAAAAAACCAAAAATATGATAAATCAACATCGTCATGTCATGAGGCAAACACCTCCATGTAGTAGAGAGTGCCTTTACAGGTACAGGTACCACTCCGTGACTAGTCATGACATGACATAGCTCATCCACCACATCTAGACAAATTCTCATATCTAGCTTGTGTGGCATGTGGGGTCTCTATACTACTGGAGGATACTCCTCTGCTACTTCATCACCTCATCCTCATGTTGGGGAGACGCATCCCTAGAATATGTGCCAATATCTGCAAAAAAATAGATAATAATTATAAGATAATTGAAACAAAATGTTACAATAAATTACATGTGCATTAAATAAGACATTAAAATATGCAAATCGATTGATCAAAACATAATGATAATATTACCTCTCTCATTTGGTGGCTCCTCTGTTGTAAATCAAATGTTTGGACATCCTCTCCAATCTATACCAACGTATGGGTACTCTACAATATCAAGGACATTATCATCCTCTCTAGACAAAAAATAAAATACCACCCTTGCCACCAGAGTAATGAGAAGCTCGAGCTAGCCCCTCTTGGGCATCAACTTCCCCCACATGTGCATACATGCATCAAACATATTCCTAGAAATAAAGTGGGATACTACTAGTCAAGTGGCATGAACCCTCTCAAACAAATAGTGTATACAACTCAGATGTGAATGGGAATAATCTTGTCCTAGACAAAATAGAACGATAGTTATATAATGCACGACAAAAATATCTCAAAAAAACATCTGCCCACCTAATCAATCAGGGCTCTTGCAATAAAATATCTACATAATACAACATAAGGCAACTAATGCACCTCCCATCAAAGCTACATTGTGTGAGTGATGAGATCATATAACACAGGCATCTAATGTCCTCTCTCTGAAATGCACCTATCCACCACTAACCACTAGAAACCTGGAACTCTTAAGAAAAAAGAATATTCGAACTGACATATCTCTGCACATATTCCAGTTGGGTCTCTCCTGCAACATTGGGTGGTAGCGCAGGGAAATGGGGCAAATATACCCCCTCCTAGACAACCCAATAATGAAATAGACATCATCCTATGTGGGATGATACCACATATTGATACCAGCCCTGAAGCCATGTATCGAATGATCCCAATGATGGATCAATTGTTGTAACAATGCAAAGTTTCCACAAGGGACGTTCCCTCCTAAAAAAAATTCAAGAGGCCAATATCCATCAAAATGTCATGTGTATGCTATGAAATAGGGAGAGGTTAATCCTCCCTCTCTCTCTAGCCTCCCACTTATGCCCAAATGCATGTGTCATGACCTATCTTCTACCTGCCTCCTCCTCCTCTCGTCGCCATTGTCTCTGATTCACATATAAATATTGTTAGGCACATATATAAAGATAAAATAAATTGAAATTATAAAACAAATACATATATAATGATGTGTATTTAAAAAATCCAAAAGTAATTTTTTTTGAAAAAAAATCTTTAAAATTAACTAGTACGTTGCCAACAGATCAATGTGCTATCTCAAAAGAACAAAAAAAATAAGAAGTGCATCCCATAAGAATATCTGCATTGAATCAGTGCTTTTAACAACATCGGTTCATCTCATTAACAAAGACGCACCACAATGCTAAAATTTATAGCGCACAAATCCACGGTGCCCTTTGTTAAACCAAAAGCACTAGAGCACCAGAATGATGTCTACTAGTGATGTTGTCTTTATGACACCAGTGCATTTGTTGGACTGATGGGAACCGCTAAGATAAACTTCATTATCGTAGTTGAACCGATGCGATATGTTACTATTAGCGCATTGGTACCACCATGATAGTGGAGCATCGACGTTTTCTACCTCAGTTCATTGTAAAGGATAGAGAATCGGGAACAAGGCATCCAATGAGATGCCCCACTCTGAAAATTTCATCAATATATGTCCCGATGCATTTATGTATACAATATTGATGCATTGGATTACAATGGTTGCACCGCTATGTTAAATTTTATAAATTGTTATGTTACTGATGCCATTAATTAAGTGAAGTGTATTGGTGGGTAATGTTAAACGACATCGGTGTGATTTATTTGGTGTGTGTATTTTTTTAATAAATTATGGTGATGCATTTGAATGTTGACATGTCAAGGCATTATGTTTCTAATACGCTCCGGTGTGGTTAGTTAAAATTGGTGCACCGCTAGGTTAAATTTTCATATAATGTTGAACTAGTGATGCGGTTAATGAAATGAAATGTGTGGGTGCGGGTAGAACCCCATTGTGATTTGGTTTCAAGGAGTTCTAAAGGATATACCACATTGTAAAGGATATACCATCGTTAACAAGGCATCCAATGAGATGCTCCACTATGAAAATTCGGGCAATATATGTCCCGGTACGTTTCTGTATACAATGTCAGTGCATTGGTTTGCAATGGTTGCACCTCTACGTTAAATTTTATAAATCATTATGTTGGCGGTGTTGTTAATTAAGTGAAGTATAGCGGTGAATAATTTCAAATGATGCCAGTAGTATTTATTCGATATGTGTATGTTTTTTATAAAGTATGGTGGTGCATTTGAACATTGATGGCTCGGGGCGTTATTTTTTGGGTACGCCCCGGTGCGGTTGCTTAAAAGTGGTGCACCATTAGGTTAAATGTTATATATCATTGAGATAGTGGTGCGATTAATGAAGTGAAATGTACCAGTGTAGGTATATTCCCATTTTGCACTGGTTTGGGGGTGTTCCAAAGGATGCACCGCTTTGCTTCTAATAATTCATCATGGTGCGCTTGCTTGAACGACATCGATGTGTGTGTGTGTGTGTGTGTGTGTGTGTGTGTGTGTGTGTGTGTGTGTGTGTGTGTGTCACATTAACGATGGTGCTCACTGTTTATTTAACATAATACACACTGCTTCAGGGAGAGTTGAGTCATTCAAGCCCACCGCACAAAATTGAAAAAAATCACAAATTTTAAACCAGATTATAATTTTGATTGGATAAAAATGAAAATAGGAAGGTAAGAAATAATTTACTTGGTCTCTTATGTATTGAGGAGGCATGATTTCATCGTTGATATAAGTTGAACATTTGTGGTAATTTCACAAATTTGGAAATGTGTGGAATCCACCTATGGAGCTATTCAAGTTGGTGTAGAGCATCGAAAATAGGGATTCTTAAGGAAAAAGGTGAGAACCAATGATTTCTTGAGAGTTTGGAAGCACGAGATGCATAGTAACAAAGAAAATCAGTTTGGTAATGTTTTTTTTATTTACCCTACCACGGTGCGCCTTTTAATAGTTAGGTGCATCGGTGGGTGCTTTTTAATGGCTCTGGTGCGATTTATTCAATGCATGTAATTTTATTATAAAGTATGGTGGTGCTAATGGAACATGGATGCACTGGGGAATTATTTTTCATGAACGCTCCGGTGTGTATATTCCTTAAAGGTGCACCAAGAAAAAACCTACAGTTGCCCACCTTTTCTATGAACAGTGATAGGGCGTTTGAACATTTAAGTACTGATGTGGTAGTTTTTATATGTGCACCAGTGTGTATCTTACATAATGGTGCACCAAAATAAAACCTATGCAAAAACCTCCAGTCACTTTTCTTCACTTACAATATCTATTATAAACATCTAAGGGAAGAATTGTTCAGGGAGGTTCTGTAAAAACCTCTGCAAGAAGGTGTTATCCTTGTAGTGCAGCTCCACCTTCCCCTCCTCTTAAGGTCCATAAATTAACTTGAGTGGAAATGGTTGAATGCCAACTTAAGGGAATTTGCTATAATTGTGATGAAAAATATTTTCTAGGGCACAAATGTAAGGAGAAAAATATTTTAATGGAAATTTATGAGGAAATGTCTAAATATGAAGACATGTTTCCTCTCCATAAGCATTTCCCTAGGCCAATGATACCATCTCTCCCTCTGATCCACTTGAGGTTGAACGTCTCATCTATGTGCATGCTCTCACTAGCCTCTATGCTCTCCAAACCCTTAAGTTAATTGGTTATATCAAGCATCAAAAAGTTGTTATCCTCATCGACCATGGCAACACCCATAATTTTATTCTACGTAAAATTTCTCAAAAGAACCTTTTTTATATCCATGAAATCAATAAATTTCATATAATTATTGCTAATGGTGGTTCCATGAAATGTGGGTGTCATTGTGAAAATGTGCACCTGCAAATTGGTGACTATAATCTAGAATCCAAATTGTTTTATGTTGACATGGGTGGCTGCAACATGGTCCTGGGTGTTGAATGGTTACGCACACTAGGCCCCTGTTGGTTGTGGAGCTTGATTATCTTCCTGATGCAAAGGTCCTTTTCTTTCAGCCGTGTCTATACCCCATGAAGTATTTACACCCCAGAAGTATGTACACTCTTCCACGTGGGGGAGTGCAGAGGGGGGGTACCCCCTCTGTGGGGTCCGGGGGATCTATCCCCCCGGATGGGGGGTCTGGGGGAAAGCAGGCCCCCAGCGGGGGTTCAGGGGCAGCGTCCCCTGATGGGGGTTTGGGGACGAAGCTCCCGAAGCAAAAATTGCCTTATAAAAGTATATTGTAATTTCATTGTCAATCTGGACCGTTCATTATAAGGTCGCAGATCTAACGGTAGAGATTATGTTAGGGTTTTTTTCCCTAGAAGGCAACCCTCTTTTATGAGGGAAATGTATTGCGGCTATGTACGAGGGTGAATATTGTATTCTGAGAGAGGAGA
>ML798081.1:97159-121655 GCA_009831015.1 Picea engelmannii
AATAATAAAGGAAGGACCTGGCAATTTCTCTGGTGGACGTAGCCCACACTAGGTGAACCACGTAAATCTGTGTCTCTCTTGTATTGTGTGTCTTCTGTGTTTTTTGTTTCTGCATTTGTTTTATTTTATTGCTCCGCGGTCCTGTTTTCTAACAGCCCCATCACAATGGGCTTCAAGGAATTATACATGAGATTCCAACATAATGGAAATCAATATGAGTTCCAAGGCATCATGGCCATTTCCCTTGAGATCGTCAATTCCCATTATAAGGAAAATATTCTCAAAAAGGGTCATCAAGCATTATTGTCTAGTTCCATGCCATTCAAGTGATTGAGACTCCCTTCCCCTCTATTCATCCTGACATGCAACTTATCCTCTCCAAACACTAATCCATTTTTGAAAACCCGCAATGACTCCCAGCCTCTAGTAGTCCCTGTGATCATTCCATTCCACTTGTCCCTCATAGTCTTCTTCCCAATGTTCTCCCTTATCATCACCCATTTGCTCAGAAAAATGAAATTGAGAAAATCATTCAAGAATTGTTAGTTTTGGGTGTAATCTTCCCTAGTACAGGCCCTTATTCCTCTCCATTGGTCATGGTATTCAATAAATAAGGTACTTGGCATATGTGCCCTGATTTTCAAGCCATCAACAAAATTACCATCAAAGACAAATTTCTCGTTCCCATCATTAATGACCTTTTGGATGAACTGAGTGGTGCTCAATTCTTTACCAAACTTGATCTGTATTATTTATACCACCAGATACATATGAAGGAGGTCAACATTCCAAATAATACCTTTTGTACACATGAAGGCCATTATGAGTTCTTGGTCATGCCCTTCATCTTGTGTAATGCACCCTCCACTTTCTAAAGCCTCATGAATCATGCATGAATAATCTCTTTCGCCCCTTCCTCCATAAATTATTTTGTACTGGTCTTCTTTGATGATATTATCATTTATATTAAAACTTGGCAAGCCCATGTTTCCCACATGGATCGAGTCTTACACTTACATTTTTAGCATCAACTCTTTCTTAAATAGTCTAAATTTATCTTTTGCGCCTCTAAAGTTGAATACATGGGACACATTGTTGGTAAGGATAATATCTATGTGGATCCTAAGAAAATTGAAGCTATGAAGGATTGGCCCCACCCTAAAACTCTTAAAAAATTTGAGGTTTCCTTAGTTTGATTGGATATTATAGAAATTTTGTCGAGAATTGTGGAAAAATTGCATCCCTACTCACTACCCTTCTTAAGAAGAATTCTTTCAGTTGGAATGCAGATGTTGATCAATCTTTCCAAGATTTGAAATCCGCTAGGTGTACCACTCCAATTATATCATTTCCCGACATCACAAATACTTTTGTTTTGGAGTGTGATGCCTCTAGGATAGGCATTGGAGTAGTTCTCATGCAAAAAGACAGACCATTGGCCTCCACTAGTAAACAAATTTCTGAGAGACACTTGGGAAAAATCCACCTATGAAAATGAAATGTTGGCTATTTTTCATGTGGTGGATATCTAGTGTCCTTACTTGCTCCAACCGATCATGATCCAACTTTCACAGACAAATTTTGGAAATAATTGTTTAGGCTTTAGGGCACCCAATTACATCTCAACATTGCCTATCATCACTATATTGATGGCCAAATCAAACTTGTCAACAAGTGTTTGGAATCATATTTGTATTGCTTCATGGCTCAATGAAAATATCATTGGGTTTAGTGGTTACCACTAGTTGAATGGTGGTACAATACATATTACCATGGTGTTACTCGCATGAATCGCTTTGAGGTGGTTTATGGTCAAAATCCACCCTTCATATTATATCACTTGCCCAGTGTCTCCAAGGTTCAGGAGGAGGATATAACCCTTACAGTTCAAGCTGACATTCTACGTATCCTCAAATAGAATTTTTTCATGGCTCAGAATCACATGAAGCAACAAGTTGATCAATGCCATTCCAAATTCCATTTTTTTTAAGGGGATTATGTGTTTCTTCATCTCCAACCATATAAGAAAAATTACCTCAAAGAAGATCACTATAATTTGGAACCATATATTGGTATTAGCATTGGTATTAGCTAGATTTACTATTAACTGTAATTTGGAACCATATATGGTTCCAAATTATTAATAGTAAATCTATCTAATACCAATGCTCTCTCTCTCTCTCTCTCTCTCTCTCTCAATTTGTTGTTGCTAATGTATTCCAAGGGGTTATCTTAGCCAATTGTCAAAAATGTTGTTGGACATTTGGCTAGTTTCATGCTAGATGGTTTGAATCCCCATAAGTGAGGTGCACTAGTCTAGTACAACGAGTTTACTAGGGATCTCATCCACAAATAATGTGGGAATGAATATCTTTAGTTTCCTCACGAAGGTTTCCTTGGAATAACCAAGGGGATAGCTCGACTAGTTGTTGCTAATGTTATTCGTTGTTTGATTAGTTCTATGCCAATAGGTACCCGATTTGAATTCCCCTGGACAAGGAACACTAACCTATGTCGATAGGTTTACTATGGATGTCATCTACAAATGTGGGGAAGCATACCTTGGATTTCCTCATGAGATTTTGCTTACAAAATAATAATAATATAATAATTGAAGGTCATAGCCTAACTATATGCCAATATTGGTCCCCTCCTATTTGTGGGACAAGGGGCCCCTTAATTTGATTACTTAATATACAAAGATGTGTATACACTATCTCCTTTGGATTCAAACCTATGACCTCCAAGGAACATACAAGATTTATAAATATATTAAATTATGTAAAATATTTACATATTAATATATTTATAAAACATGTACCTACTAAAAACTATTGTTAATAGAGATGGCAAGGAGCCAACTTTGTGCACACACAATTTTAGTTTTTTGTTTTTTAAATAAACATATATTTATCAATTTATATATAAGTAAATGCACCATATCTAGAAGTGTTGAGATTTTATTTAAAGCAAGCATCATAGTTGACACTCTTTACACAAAATCTATCATGTCAGGAAGTGATAATCCCTAGAAACTCAAAATGTGAAAGTTTATTTTCTTGGACGAGGGTGTTGCTAAATAAAAATAAATGCAAGGTTGATTAGAGAATTGGAACATAGAGATTCATGACCAAATATTGTAAATGAATATCTACCCTTTTATATTAATCTTAAATCTAATATGAATTCATAATAGAGATCAAATCCCTCTCACCACCACCCCTGCCCTCTCTCTCTCTCTCTAAAATTTTTCCATTAAAATGATAATACATATTGATACAATTTGGCCCATGTAAATAAAATTAACACAATAGAAGAGCATACCATACACTCAGTAGACAATAAACTTTGATACAAAATACACAAAGAAATAATATCAATACACAAAAAAACTTCCAACAACTAATTTAGCTGAGTTTTATTATAATCCAATGGTTAGTGATCTCAATCCCTTTTACTAAATAATTGAGAGCCAAATGCTCATATTGCATAAATATCTCTAGTATTTAAGCTATGGGGCCATACCTATTCATTTCCCAAGGCTTTTCATTTCCTTGGGTAACTAAAACACTTTTATAATCAATAAATCACTAATAATTGACTCCTCGGGTTCCAAATTTTGTCTTTTCTATTCTATTGTGTTCAATAATTGAATTATTTGGACCCCTTGAATTCAATATTCTTTGATGAAATTTTGAGGGTATATATTTAATTACTTCCTCTACATCTTGTAGAAATTTCAAATTCTAACTCCCAATATTGGCTAGGATTAAGTCAAAACATTGAACCCCTATTTTTGGAAAATTCAATGCAGTATATAAATAGTGTGTGGTTTGGACACAATACTTAAAATCAATATTTTTTTATGAAATTTGGTGAGAATATATAGGAATTTTTCCTACATATCCAAATTTAAGACCTTAACTCCAAAGTATGAAAGAACGTCAATCAAAATACTAGTTCTTTGTCATTGAAAAAATAAAATCTAGAACTTATGCACACTAGTTTTGGACATTTGTGTGGAATAAAATATTTCTGAAAGAAGAGTGAGCTTGTATAAATATGTGTCCTTGACATTCTGTCCAAATTTTAAAACTTGATTTCAAGGAATGGGCATGTGTTGATCAAAATACTAAACCATTGTCTATGTAGGAATTTCTCTACACACTAGTTATGGGCTTGGCCATGGGGTCTAAACTCAATATCTTGTTATAAAATTTGGTTTGAAGGTTTAACATGATCTCCTATAAAACAATATCCAAATTTCAGACTTTGATTCCAATAAATGTGAGTACCTAGGGAAAAATACTAGACCACTATCTATACTAAAATTCTGGAAAAAAAAAAATGAACCAAAACCAAAACAAAACTAAAAATATTTTTTGGGTCATGTAGGATTTCCAGAGCCCCAGAGATGCTCCTACATAAAATTCCCTTGGTTGTAAATGTAAGCATACTACTCTCAAGGTTGTTTACAAAATAATAATTGTTGAATATCTTTCACTTTATTTCTTTTCTTCTTCCTCCTCTTCCACACTTTCTATCACATCCCTCTTTATCTTCTTCTCCACATGTCCTTACTCCATACTTTTTAATTGTAGTCAACACCACATTCCCACTCAATGGTTCTTTCTACCTTACAACACTCCTGCTCAATGGCACTTACTGCATCTCCATCCTCCCTCTTCTACACCATGACTTATGTCTCATAAATAACCACTAATGATTTCTTCTCAAGCATCTCCTCACTCTATTTTTTTTGGAATACAACCAATCCTCTGCTACAATTACTTACTGCTACAACATATTTGCAACCTCCTATTGTATATTCTTCAACACTTCATCCTTCACATCCTCTACCCAGTTCTCTTCAATATTGGAGTTGTTTCTCCTCATACAAAATCTACCCCATCCATCCAATTGATCTAGGTGGATATCGGTGGCCATCCACCTCTTCGATTGAATCAACATTTGTTAATTACAACAATCATGTACATTTCCTACAATTTTAATGCATGGAACCCCATCAAAAATCCATAGTTAAGTGCACTTGGGCTAGAGTAGTATTGGTATGGGTGACCTCTCTGGAAGTCCTAGTATTTTACATGCATATGGAATTTCGTAAACTTAGACCAAGTTATTCTTCAAAAAGGGTTTATCCCACATGCATCATGAGAAATATTCTCCTCTCACTCTCTCATATATAATGGAGGTGAAGGAGGTCCCTTGAGTATGAAATGGAGTTTTATGTAATGCTTATTGTGAATGAGCATCATAGACATCTCTTTCTCTTTAGAGATAAGCTACCACCACTTTAGCCAATTTGTGTTCTACTATTTCATTCATTAATAGAATTTGGGTTTCAGTGTATTTTTGTGTTCTCTTCTATTATTTTATGTGTATCTCATTTCATTCTCAACATAATATGGATCAGTGGTATCAGATTAGCCTACTCCTTGTTATTTCTCGGTGAATGTCACCAACAAGGTCAGAGTATAGAGAGTTGGGTATTGAGCTAGTTTCACTTGGGGACAACCACTCTAGCCAGCCCAAGTGACCTCCCATGGCAGAAGAAAAAAGATATAACGGAGAAAGAGATCCTTTTAAGATGTTTCTTGAGGAATCCCTCATGTGATAGAGGAATGAGATGATGGACAACTTCGCTCAGATCCTTCAATGACTACCAATGGTGACTGAGGCATCTTTGACAAGCATCCATTTCAGAGGTGTGACACCCTTCAAGGTACAACTTAATTTTGATATCCCCTTATTTGAAGTCCATACAAATGAAAATTCTCTAGAGAAATGGTTGAATATGCTAGAAGATTATTACTCTGTCCAAAAAAAAATCGACGATGAAAAGATCACCTTTGTTCTCCTTAAATCCCTTCCTCATGTCAAATCTTGGTGGGAATGTTACTAGGAGAGGAAAACCACAAATGAATCTACACATTCAGTAGAGAACCTTCCTAGGAAGCCTTTGTGGATTCCCTCAAGGAGGAGTTATGCCATATCGAAAAATATGATGCCCAGTACATGAGATGAATGACTCTGCATTAGGAAAGAGACCAGACGATGCAAGAGTACACTAACATATTCCATACCTTACGCTCAAATTTGGGTATCAAAGACTTTGAGCAGAACCTAGTTCATAAGCATTGCATTGGCATACATAGGTACATCCAAATATATGTGGATTTCTTTGGCATTTCCTCACTGGGAGTTTCTTATATATATGTTGTCAAAATTGAGTAGAGATTTAAGTAGCGAAATAAGAGAGATTTTGGGTATGAAAATATGCAACAAAAGAAGCATGGAAAAGGTGACCCTAACTCATATAAAAGGAAAGGCCAACCTCAAGACAACTAGTCCAAGCCACAGGAAAACAAGGGTAACAAGAAGACAAAGAAGGACACTCGAAAGTGGTGTGAGTTCCACAAAATCCCCTGGCACAACATGAATGAATGTCGCTCAAAACAATCATTGTTGGTTGAACATAAAGAAAAAGAGTTGGACCCCAACTCAAACTCTAATTTGGAGCATGATCAGGGAAAGTGGATCATCAATTTGGAACCTAGTGCTACCATCGCAACTGCAAATATCCAACCCAACGAGAAATGGAGAAAAGGGAGCACCTCTTTCATTCATAAATGTAGGTGAAGGGAACTCCACTGCATGTCATTATTGATATTGGGATCCAGAAGAACTTGATATTAGCAAGGTTTTCAAAATAATGAATTTTCCAACAGTGCCACACCCCCAATCGCACACCATCAGATGGTTGATTCGGGGACAAGACATCTACATCAACCATCAATGGTGCATGTCCTACGACATCAAGCCCTTCAAATATCAATTATTATGTGATGTTTCCCCACTTGAAGTCTGTGATGTTCTTTTAGGACAACCATATATGTGGAAATTTCATGTTATTTATGAGTCTTGACCCCATATGTCATTGTTACTCTGGGGGGTCATCTCTACAAGATACCAAAGGTAGCTTTGACTATTTCCATTTCATTGATCTCAGCAAAATAGTGTTGAAAGGTAATGTCTCAGACCACAAATTTTCCCCTCTTCATGATACAATAAAAAGGTGAACAAAATGTCAGTGTGACCACCAAAGTCTCAATCCAATACCTTTCTATACAACAAAATCAAATTGACAATATTGTAGAGGAGCACAAATATATTTTTTCCTCTGTTGCGGGGGTGCCTCTGCGCTGCTAAGTCAATAATTCCATTGACTTGGTGCTCGATACTTCCTTACCCAATGGTCCAATCTATAGGCACTCTCTTCCATTGAATGAGGAAATAAAGTGTCAAATTCATGAGCTCATCCAAAAGGGCCACATTCGACTGAGCTCCTCACCTTGTGGGAGCCCAATTGTGTTGGTGCAGAAGAAGGTTCCATATATTCAACATCTCTATAACATATATCTTCACAAATCTATTGGCCATGACTCTTTTGAGGTGTGATTGGGGTTCATGACATCCTTTAAAAGGATATTGCCAAGTACAAGCAGGAAAACTACCTCAACAAGGAAAGTGGCTCACCAAGGTTCATATTCAGTAAACCCCATCACCTGAGGGAACTTGATGCAATGGGGACCATTTCTTCCTAAGGGGGGATGATTGATCCATGTGGATATTAGTGGCCATCCACCTCTTCCATTGAATCAACATTTGTTAATTACAACCATCATGTAATGATTTCATAATGGTTTTATGTACATTCCTACAATGTTAATGCATTGGATCTCATCATAACTCTACAGTTTAACACTCTTTGGATAGAGTATTATTGGGATGGGTGACCTATTGATAAGTCCTGGCGTTTTACATGCGTATGGAATTTTGTAAACTTAGACCAAGTAATTCTTCAAAAAGGGTTTATCTCACATGCATCATGGGAATTATTCTCCTATAACTTTCTTAATTATAATTGAGGTGAAGGAGGTCTCTTGAGTATGAAATATAGTGTGATGTAATGCTTATTGTAAATGAGTGTAACCGACATCTCTTTCTCTTTAGAGATAAGTTATCGCCATTCTAGCCAGTTTGTGTTCTACCATGTTCTACTATTTTATTCATTAATAGAAGTTGGGTTTCACAGTGTTTATTTGTTTTCTGATGTATTTTTTTGTGAATCTAATTTTTTTCTCAAGATAATATGGATTACCAATGGAGGCATGCTTCACTCACTCATTCATATCATTCTACACAACATTACACCCTTTTTAGAGATCTATACTTCTCCTCTTCCTCCACGACCTCTACATAATGCTCATCAAAATTGGATTTCTATCTCCCCTTACAACATCTACCCAATCCATCCATTCAAAACATGCTCCACTCACTCATTCAAATAAATCTACCCAACATTACACCCTTTTAGGATTCATTTATACTTCTCCTTTTTCTTTGCAAAACTATGTTGCTATAACCATCATTGGGCTCAATCTACATATCCACTTGTTGTTTCACCTCTTCATATTCATTGTTGTCTCTTTTGAACTATCATTCTACATATCCACCTCATCATCTTCTCCACTTTGGAAACATAAGTGTTGCATCTTTTTGTCTAGTTTTCTTCTACACTTCTTCAAACAAATTGTTGCTTTCTTTACGTGAAAAAATATCAACACTAAACAATTATGGGAGTCAAAACTTTTCATCTACATCTCTTCCACTTTTACATGCATTGTAACATTATCTCTTGCTACTGCTTCAATCTCTATCTCTCTCTTTTCATCACCATCTCATCATCATTTATAAACACTACCACATGTGCTTATTGAAGTCTCAGTTACTAACTTGAACCATGTCTCCTCAGAAACAATGCAACTGCATTCCCTTGCATCTAACACATATGCTTATGGTGTAGCCAACCTTTCTTGATCAAAACTACACAACACCGTGTCTTTTCTCCCAGTGTCACATCTCTCCCCAAATCAATAATATTGACAATTTCCCTCTACCATCAACATCACAAATTTTCCAAAGATATACCTTTAGTGGTCTTCATCTTCATGTAGAATATTACATGGTCTGTAACACATCCACTTGCATATTTATTCATCTTGATTGATGCATTTGTAATCTTCTCCTCCCTTTTTTAGTCAACATCTTATTTGTCTTTATCTCCTTCTCTTTAGCATCTCATGCATTCCTAGGCATCTTTATCTTTTCCTCTACAACTTTCTTCTGCTCCTCCCAACATTATTACTAGCTATAATACCACATGATGTAGCAAGGATGGTACACCACCTTGCATACAGAGTCACATAATGGAATCATAATACCATACACTCAATGAATAATTAAATTCAATAGAAAACACATAAAGAATTGATATCAATATGCAACAAAACTTTTACCAACTAGTTCAATAGAGTTTTATTAGAATCCAATGATCAGTGCGTGCATGCTCTTTTACAAAATAAACATCAATCTCTCAAGTATTTAAGATATGGAGTCATAACTATTCATTTCCCATGGCTTTTCATTTCCTTGGGAAACTCAAACATTTTTACAATCAATAAATCACTAATAATTGACTCTTTAGCTTCCAAATTTTGTTCTTTTAATTACATTCTATAATTGAATTATTCAGAACCCTTGAACTCGATATTTTTCAATGGAAATTTTAGGGTAGATAGATAAATACTTCCTCTACATTCTATAAAAAAAAAATATTCTAATTCTAGCCCCGGGGGTGTAGAATAGTTGGTGATGGAGTGTACCGTTAAGGAACTCCATTATGTGAAGTCACCAGTTCGAAACCCTTGACTTAGCTTGTGTGCCACGTGAGGGGTTGTGTTGGCATTCCTGGAGGTTATAGTGGTAGTAGTCAAATAACATGACCATGTGTCACACGAGTACATGCCCAACTAGTTGTTGATTCCACCAGTTCACAAGAAAAAGATTTTAATTCTCAATATTTGTTGCATGCAAGTTAAAACAATGAACCCTTATTTATGGATAAGTCTATGTGTGGTCTCTAAATAGTGCACAGCTTGGGCATGGTACTTAAAATTAGTAATATTTTATGAAATTTGGTGAGTAGATATAGGAATGTTTCCTCTACAACATATCCAAAATTTAAACCTCAACTCCAAAGTATGAGAGCATGTCAATCAAGACATTAATCCTTATTAGTGTAGAAATAAAATCTAGAACTTATTGTGTGCTAGTTTTGGACAAATGAGCAGTCTCAAGATTTTTGAAAATTGGTGAGCTTGTAGAAAAATGTGTCAATGACATATTTTCCAAATTCCAAATCTTGATTCCAAGAAATGAGCATGCACTAATCAAAATACTAAGCCACTGTCTGTGTAGGAATTTCTCTACACATTGGTTTTGAGCTTGGTTGTGAAGTTTAAACTCAATATTTTCTTCTAAAATTTGGTATGAAGGTAGAACATGATCTCCTCTACAACACTACCCAAATATCAACACTTGATTCCAAGAAATGTCAACACGTCGAGAAAAATACCAGACCATTGTCTATGCATTGAAAGTTTGGAAAAACTTGAAGGTAAAACATGATATCCTCTACAACATATCCAAATTTCAACATCCGATTTTAAGAAATGTGAGAACATTGGGAAAAATACCGGACCATTGTCTATGTACTAAAAGTTTGGAAAAACTTGAACCAAAACCGAATCGAAAATATTTTTTGGATGTGTAGGATTGCGAGAGCCCCATGGATGTTCATGAATTAGATATGTCCTCCATAATTTGTTGTTTTATTTTTAAGTCCATCATACCTAATGTTATTTTTATCGTTCAATTATTAAAAAATAAAATTTTAAATTCAATTTAAATTTTATAAAATAACAAATTATAAAATTAAATTTTATTTAAAATATTTTCAATTTTAAATTAAATAAAAACTAATAAATATTAATTATGTTTTCAAAAATCACTTTCACTTATCTACACAACATTGTTTTTTTGTTGGAAATGTGCCCGTAACCTGTGAGGCTAACATTTTTAACCATTGGCTAAGAAACCACAACCCAAGGGAATATAAGTCGTCATAATCACCCGGGGTGCAACCACAACCCAGGGGCATATAAGCCGTCATAATCACCTGAGGATCGCACCGGACCTCAGCCGCACCAACCCTTAACATGGCTGGAATTTTGGGTGTCTCCTCCTGACTAAACTCACCATAAGGGTATTGAACTCGGGTCACCTAACAAACGAAACCCACACCTTAACCGATTGAGCTAGCGGAAATTGACACTTATCTACACACCATTATTATCTACATAACACTAAAATAAATATTAAAATTATAACTTTGATTATACAAATTTTAATGTTGCATAGAGATATTTTCACTCAATAATTTTATTGGAATAATTAATAATGTATTTTTTACAATTGAAACATATTAGACTTTCTCCATGATTATGATCAAAATGTTATAAAATATGTTTGTTTATTTACAATATTACTCTATTCTAAAATATACTTCATAAAAATGTTTATCAAATGAATTTAATTCAATTATATAATAACAATAATGTATTTCTAAGTTTATGGCTAAGCCAAACACCAAATTAGTGTATGAGACTTCCTTTTTTTTTTTCAACAGAAAATTTGCTCTTTATATTAGGAAAAATAAAAGGTACACATTACATTAACGTCATAGTTCTTGCTTTCTTTGCTAGTCTTCATTCTTTACATATACAAAATAGAACCTTACATAGATAATAATTCTTGTCAGAGACTCTATACTTAGAGCTTGCAGAAACAACTTTTCATTAATGCCTAAGAAAGGAGTATATCCCCGGGATCGCATAGAAGGAGTAGATCCAAATAAACTCCAAAAAGAGACTATGCTACGATAAAAAGATGAAATATGTCCTAAAAAAAGCTCCAAATATTTAAAAGACCAAAAATACAGCTAAGGCGTTAATAGAGATTGAAATAGTGAGGGGGTCCTTCTTTTCCATCTACCCAACAGTTGGAGATGATCTTTCCTTCTGTCTTCGCCAATGCTTTCTTCGAAAGGGAATACGCTTTCATGTTTAGCTCCCTATAGACATGAGTATAATGAATCTCTCTAAAATATTTCTTAAGATTATTTATTCTGTCCATCCATCCCATCAAAAAGGCAATTTGTAACTTGCCTTTATCCTTCAACCACCCTATAATAATCTTTGAAACTCCAATTACCTCAATAACTTATATATTCAACCGCACCTCCAAGATAAGAGTCGCCCAAGCTCCAAGCAATTCTGCCTTGGTATTTTTCCCAAAGCCACAGTTGAAAGTCCACTTGTAGACCATGTTTGCGCTAGTCTTTATCACTCCCCCTGCCCCACATCTATGATCTATTAGATCCGCAGCTCCGTCAAACTAGCTCACTATGGGAGATAAGATACACGGATTCTAGAGTGAGCGAAGAGGAGCCTTCTTCATAGTACTCTCAGACGGGAGATAAGATTTGGATTTACACACTACATAAAGAAAAGACGGTTTGCTTCCTTCAAAGATAGCTTTATTCCGCTCCAACCAGACGAACCAACAGATTATGGAAGGAAGTGTGATGTACACGGTTTCTTTTTTAACCCATAATTCATAACACTCAGTTAAAGAACTGCCTTCCCAAACAGTCAAGAAGTTTAGCTCTTTTTTTATCCTGAACCAAACCTCCTAACAGAAGCTACAAGAAACAAATAGGTGATACACAGATTCAACATCTTTGGAACACAAGTGACAACGGTTAGGCCCTTGCCATCCCTTTTTTTGCAAAGTGTCCCAGGTGAGGATTTTGTTCTCAAGGGATAACCAAGTAAATAATTTATCTTTTGCGCCAAATCCCACTTCCACAAATGTCTCCTCCAACCCCCAATAACATGCACCCACCGCTTCTTTGCGAGAGCCATATAAAAAAAAATTGCAGTCGCGCATCTGGATCTATCTCCCTTGGTCCAAATGAGTGTATCTTCTTGATTCTACAACTGCACACCCGCTCCACTAAGTTCCCTAGAAAAAGCATCCCATTCCACAGCCAAGTTCCCCCACGGACCAAGCTCCTTGTTGGTTTTCCAGTGATTTGAAAGATATTCTAGTCTCCTTTATCCCAGATCTTGGTAGAGATAGACCACATGGTTTATTTCTAGTTCAGATAACATATGGCGAGATATAAAGGAGGAACACCCAATCCCAGAATGTTATCCAACCCAATAAGTACCGAGTGTCCCGAACCCGGCCTCCAACTCAACCAGTGGGTTAACAAGTGCAAGGATTTCAAAAGGTTCTTCCAAGTCTAAGAGGTCGATGGAGCTATGGTTGGGGACGACCTTAGCTAGGTGACAATAGAACTGTGGGGAATGTATTTATCTTTGATGACCTTATTCCATACTCCTTCCTTCATCAGGACACACCACAAAGAGTTTTTCGCCAAGGCATAATTAAAAAGATAAATATTTCTAATCCCCCAGCCTCCCAAAAGTTTTGGTCTTGCAATAACTTCCCAGCTACAAAGATGAAAGTGATTTTTCCCTTCATCGCCCGAACAAAGAAAATTGAACATAAGTTTCCTTAATTTTTCCAAAATGGAGGCTGGGATGGCCACCAATGCCATCCGGTACACAGGTTGTCCTTCAAGAACAAATTTAACCAATGTAAAACGACCCCCCAACGATAGCCAACTGTTACACCACATCCCAATCCTATCTTCTATCTTTGAGAGGAGCCATCTCCAATCAACCGTTTTATAAGCATCTACCTTTAAGAAAGAGCGAAGATATCGAAAACCATTTACAAGTTCCTCAAAATTGTGAGGAAAATTTTCTTTTAAAGTTTCTAAGATATCTCTGTGGACTCCAACATAGTAAAAAATAGACTTTGACCAATTAATCATTAGTCTGGAGGCTCTACAGAAAATCAATAAAAATATTTTTAATTTCTAGTCACTCGTCAATAGAAGCTTTTGACATGATTAACACATCGTCCACAAAGAACAAATGTAGAATCTTGACTAACCTAGAGACCTTTACACCAGATAACTTCCCTTCGACCTTTCCCTTCTTTAACAACAAGCTAAGTCTTTCCATGATAAGAATGAATAGCAAGGGTTATAAGGGGAAGCCCTGTCTAAGCCCTCTACCACTCTGTAACATTTGAGAGGTCTCCCCGTTTATCAAGACTGCAAAATTTTCGCTAGTCACACAACTTAAGATACAATTTGTAAAATGTGTACTGAAACCTGATTTAATTAGAGACATACAAAGAAAATCCCAGTTGATGCACTCAAAACCTTTCTTAAGATCCAACTTTAAAATCATGGATTTTGATTTTTTTACCTTAATGTTATGCAAGCATTCATGTGTTGTTCCTATAACATCCAAGATCTGTCTACCTTTTAGAAATCCTGATTGTTCCTCTAGCAGCGAGCGAGAGATAATAGGCTTGATCTTATTTGTAATTACCTTTGAAATCAACTTGTAACAAAGATTACACAAAGTGATTGGTCTATAATCCCTGAAAGTCGTGGGATTATTTACTTTAGGAATAAGAGTCAAAAAATTTGCATTTAAAGACTTGTTCACTGAGCCACAAGTTCTGGAATCGTCCACCATTTCTAACAAATCATCTCCTACTAAGTCAAAAAAATGGATAAAAAACTCAACAATCCACCCATCGGGCCCCAGACTCTTGTCTTTGGCAAAAGACTTGAGAACCTCCCAAATTTCCACCTTTGTGCACAGGTCGTCTAAAAACTCTGCATCATCTTCCTTCACAATACGGTCAAAAAGGCCCGTAGTCTCCATTTGATCATTAATGCCCACCAGATCAGATTCCTCATAAAAACTTTTGAAATAATTAACTGCTTCTTTTTTTATAGCTACCTGACAGGGATGAAGCTCTCCACTCTCCTCCCTAACCTCCCAAATGTGATTCATGTTCCTCCGGGAGCTTGCAAATCTATGAAAGAATTTTGTGTTCCTATCTCCACTCTTTAACCAGACAGCCTGACTTTTTAGTCGCCACTTCTCTTCTTCTGCTTGTATAATTTTACCACGCTCTGCCTCCAATAGTTTTATTTGGATTTCCCTGCCACTGTTAAAAGTCTCATGAGTCGAGTCCATAAATAAAACTCTCAACTATCCCTCTAAACGGACAAGTGTTTCTTCATGTTTTCTTTTAAAATCTTGTCGTGCTTCTATATGAATCTTTAAAACCTTCAGCTTATTGAAAAATCTTTGTTGTGCATCCCTTTCGACTCTTAACATAGGGTCCTTCCATACTTCATTCACTAATGTTCTCACTTCTTCTTCTTGTAACCAAGATGCATTGAACTTGAAAGGATACCCTGTCGGGAGTGTGAGGCGATCAAGTCTTAAAAGAACAAGAGCGTGGTCTAAAAAGTATGGGAAGTCCACCCACAATATAAACATGCTAACTCCCGCAATGAGATCTTCAGCTACCAAGAAACGGTCCTCTTGTGAGACAAGAGACCCCCTCCTTCCATGGATTTGATTTCTAAAGTCTACTGAGGTATATATACCCTATCCCCTCCGAGAAGAAAACACATGTTCTTAACCTTTAAGCCACTCAAATTTTATGTGTGTGTAATTTTAAATGATGTATATATATATGGATTATGAAGGGGTCTCATACACCAATTTGGTGAACTTAAAAATAGATTATTATTATTATTATATATAAATAATAATTTAACTTTAAATTTTTTATAATATTTAAGTTATATTTTACATGATCACTTTAAATAAAATAATATGGATTTATTTTAATTTATTCAATTTTATAAAATTAAAAAGTTAAAATTAATAAAAATATAATATGAAAAAAAATATTAAGATATTTTCATTTATATTATAATAATATTTTATATATTTTTATTTGTGCATAATTTTTTTATTTTTAATTTAATTATTTTATATAAAGATTTTTATATTATTTTTATTTTTTAAATTTATTTTTTTAATATATAAAAAATAAATTTAAACTTAATTAATATAAAATATTATTATTTTTTATTAAAAATATCAAAAATTATTTAAACCTAATTTATATATATATATATATACACCATTAACCTACGGAACATAGGTGTTTAATCATACAAATCCAACATTCCCAAGTCAAGACATGTGCGCGTGTTAGATGAGAAATGTAACGTACGAAAGGTAGATTAAAATTGAATTCTAGTACACTCGCCCACCATTTAATTCTTTGGAAAAACACCATGATATCTGATTGACACTTTTGAAATGACTTTGGCAAGAGGGGTAGATATGGGAACACATAGTCTCGTTCTCGTCACCTTAAATTTTATGATGGTTTGATAATTAAAAAATAAACTTAAGTTTAAACTTATATATGTTTTGGAATATTTTTTGGGCAATTATTATTGGAATTCAATTATATAATTATTGGTGAAATTAAAATTTTGTGTTAATTATATTACATTTTTAAATATATAAATAATATAAATAAATTCAGTGTCTTGAAAATCTCTAAAACACCAGATAATATAGACTCTACAACTCAAATCTATAATTTCAATAATTCTTGATTAAATTTCAAGTAAATTTGATAAAATAAAAACTAAAAAAAATCCAAAACATAAAATATTTACACTACATTTAAAAAATAAATCCACAATCAATATATATATTCAATTTTTTTTATCAACATGTACATTCTTTTTTTTGTGTGTGTGTGTAAGCGAGTATAGGATCCTGTATTACTAAAAGAGGTTATGATACAAAAGGTGGGACTTCCTGGTCTGCCCAAAGGGAAACCAAACCAGGGGTTTCGGAGTTGCGTTTGTTGGGATAGTAGAGGGGTATGACTGGACCGCCACCTTGGGAAACCAACCCAGCCCCACCATATCCAGTTTTGAAAAACTAAACAAAGTCATAGATGTAAAAAGACACAAAAAAGTAAAACATGAATTGAGGCAACCTAACTTGACCATTGGCTGAACATGCACTAGTCCAGGATGATAATGTGTTTCTTACCTTTATCCTCCATGTCCTTGTTCTCTTCCTTCTGGACCATCGTACGAGTCTTTCTGATACGTGTTGGTGTTCCACTCCAGTCTGTTGGCATGATGTCCATGTGATGGACATATCGCAAGTATAGGTGGAATTGGGTTGCCACTCACTCCATCTTCTCCTTCTGGTGCCTCTGTTCCTCAGCTAGCCGTTTTGTACTGGCTTCCAGGTTGCTGAGGCGACTCTGGATCTCTTTTAGTAGTTTTTTGTGGTCCTTGTTATCCTTTCGGTTGGCTTCTTTCCTTTCAGCACCCACCTTGCCTATTAACATCTTTGTTCGCCATGCCATCTCCATCGTTTTGTGGTAGAGGGCTTCTTTGGGCTGCGTAGCCCCTGGGTCCGTGATCCAGTCCGCTTCCTGACTCAATTCCTCCTAGGATTTACCCTTGTGTGTAGCATTGATTTCTTTATCCCATCTGTTGATGGTTGCTTTTCATTTTGGTTCAACCATCGTATGAAAGGTACTCTTGTCGTCTCTGGACGCTTGCTCCATCTTTGTAATCCTCTGAGGGCTTGTCAGAGGTTCTTTCCCCTAGGGGCTTCTCTTGCTATGCGTTCTCTTCATACGTACCATCCCGGCTGGTTTGTGGTAGTTTTTCCCTTGGTTTCTCCTCATGTTCCTATCTACACAACACTTGTTTTTGTGGTAGCTCCTGTAGTTGCGCTTTTCCTGTATGTATCTATTCCTGATGCCTTTTCTCTTATGGGATTTCCTCAGCTACGAGCTCATCCTAGCAATCATGCTCTGCCTGTATAGGTGATCCTTCCGGTCCTTTTTCTATGTCTCGGTATGTGTGATCATGATGGCTCGGACGTAAACCCTGCATCGGCCCTTGCCCCTGTTTGTTGTACCACCAACTGTGCTACTCCCTGTATCTGTGCTTGGGTAAGGTGTATCCATACTAGTCCATGGTATCACCTTTTTCCCTTCATCATTTGCGGCCCATTGAGCGTCGTCTATACTTTCCTACGTTTTACCTCTGTACTTCTTCCTATTGACAATACCTTGGTGTCGTACCCCCGTCTGTTGTGTGTTCTGAGTCTGCATTGTAAATTGTGGTCGAGTGTTGGGTAATCAAATTATGCCTGGATCCTTCATGCCCACCAGTTTTCCTTGTGCCTCCTTCCTTGATGTGGCCTTCCTTACTTTGGTTGTCGTCACGGTCCTTTGTCGCTAATTGAATGCAGTCTGTTCTGAACTGCTCGTTCGGGATGTTACGCTGGGTAGTGTCTAGCTCTGGTCCTTCCTTGTTGACCCCCTCGTTAGCGATTCTATCCACCAGTCCATTCACTGACCTGCGTACCCAGTGCAACTCCACTGTGTTCATCGTTTGCATATGCTCCTGGATTTTTTGCAAGGAGTGTGCCAAGTGTCAGTGCCTCTGAATATTGCCCAATCTGATGTCATTTTGGAGTCTCTTAACTGTGTTTATAACTAGTTTGGAGTCATCTTCCACGATGGTATTTGTCATCCTTTCATGTCTTAGAATCTCGAGGCCAATCTCTAGGGCTCTGAATTCCACTGCGTTGTTGGTTGAGTTTCCCATACTCCCCGCGTACAACCGAATTATGTTATCGTCACTATCCCTGATTACCCCTCCCATTCCTGTCATACCTGGGTTTCCTTTTTCTACCCCATCAAAATTCAACTTGAGGGACCCACTGGAGATGGGCTCCAGTTACGTTCACCTATTTAGAGTTGCGGTAGCCGCCTTGCTTGAGTGCGGTTGCGCCCGTATTTTATGTGGAAATCTTCTAGGACTCGGGTGTCCTGGCCTGCAAGTTGCGCTCTTACCGTCTGGCAGTTGCATCTCTGCACCATTTCTCTTATTCGAGAGATTATTGTTTCCTTGAGTTTCCCTTTAGGTCGGCTCTCATTCTGGAAGATGCGTCGGTTTCTTTATTTCCATATTGCCCATATGATCATCCCCGGAATGAGAGTCCAACAGAGGTTCACCTCTTCATTTTCGTTGTAATTCTCATTCCAGGTATTAATAGTTGCACAGATGTTACCTCGGACTCTATTGGATTGTCAAAAGATACCTGCCACCCAGTCCCAGATCCTTGTTGTATAGTTACATTCATCAAGGAGATGATTCATTGTTTCTTCCTTAGCTTGACAGAGGTGGCATCGTGATGGGCCAATGAATCCCCTTTTCCTTAAGTTTTCCCAAGTTAGGATTCGGTTGTGAAGTACTAACCATTTGAAAATTTTAATTTTTGGCCATTGGGGGTTGTTCTAGAGCTTATCCCAATGCTGCATTGGATCTTCTTGGTCCTGGTCTACGATGTAATGTCAAGCTTCTTTCAAGTTGAATTCCCCGCCATTTTTTTGGCCCGATTTTAGTTGGTCCTCTTCTTCCGAGACTACCATTTTCCTTTTCCTCGGTTCCTCCTCCACCTCTTTCACGATTGTTGCGGTCTGGCCTCTATTTTGCGAACTGAGATCGTCCCAGATTCTCCATCTCTTGCGTGTTATTTCTTGTTTCCAGTAGTGGTAGACTTTGATTTTGCCTTGCATGATCATGTCCTGTTGGAGTTCCTCCCTATCTAGATTTTCCATTCTAGGTTCCTGTTGCCATGCATCCTCCCAGAATCTGGTTGTTTTACTGTTCCTTACTTCCCAAAAGTTGTGTGTCTGGATCTAGGTTTTGTTGCGCCAAGATAGACTCCAGATGGTTGATACCTCCTTGTTGCCCCTAAAGTGGATTCAGTCTTGCTTGTTTATGTCTGAGGCATACTTGTCCTTCCAAAGTTTTACCCATGGTGTAGAAGTTTCTTTGACCCATCGCCACCAGAGTTTCACCCTGTAGGCTTCGTTGGTTACTTGTGGGTCATGTAGCTCCATGCCTCCTTTGCTTTTTGGTTTACAAACCTTCTCCCAGGCCACCAGGGCCCATTTCTTCTTTGTTTCTGCTCCTTTCCATAGGAAGTCCCTTTGAATGTTTCTTATTTTTTGTAGTACCCCTTTGGGGGCGGGAAATATAGACATCATATAGGTTGGAATTCTTGCAGAATCGTCTTGGTCAAAATGAGTCTCCCTGCTATGTTGAGGGATCTGTACGTCCAATTTTTCACCCTCTCTTGTATCTTGTTGATCACTCTTTCCCATGTTGCCATGTTGTATGCCCTGTATGTTAGGGGGATGCCCAAGTACTTGGTTGGGAGTGTTTTGCACTCAAATCCCAAAATGTTTTCTAGGTTTCTTTGGATTGCAGGGTTGTTGTTGAAGAAATAGATCATAGAATTTTGAGTGATTTTGAGTGTCTTTTAAGATTCCTTTATAGGATTTTTCTTCCTTGACCGTGGGTGTGCCATGGAGTAAGGTGTCATCCACGAACTGTTGGTGTGTGGAAGTCAGACAGTTTTCAAAAGGTTTGATGCTTGTTATTTCTCTTGTTGTTGTTGCACTTTTTATGCTTTGGCTGAGACCTTCCATCATCAAAATGAAGAGGAAGGGGGAAAACGGGTCTCCTTGTCTGATGCCTTTTGTAGGCCAGAAAGGTTTGGCTAGGGCTCCATTTATTAGGAGTGAATGACTTGTCGTTGAGACTAGGTTGACAATCCAGTTGATCCAATGTTGGGTGAAACCAAAAGCTTCCAGAGTCTTGACCATGCAGTGCCAGCTAATTTTGTCATAGGTTTTTGCTAGGTCAAGTTGTATTATCATCCCCCCTCTCCTCTGGATTTTCAGAATGTGGATTAGATCATGGGCATGGATGATGTTGTCTATGATTTGTCTTCTATCCACGAAACTTTCTTGTTCTTGTGAAATTAGAGTGGGTAGGAGGGGTTTCAATCTATTAGCTATGACTTTGGAAATGATCTTGTAAACCACATTTCACAAAGCTATAGGTATGTACCAGTCGACAGTCCTTGCTTCATTTTCTTTGGGAATTAGAGTAACGTGGCATTTAGCGATTTTAGGATGGAGGCCAACCGTCTAGAGTCCTCCACCACCCTATAAACATCATGTTTGACCACTTCCCAACAGGCTTTGAAGAACTCCACTGTGAAACCATCTGGACCTGGGGCTTTCCCATTGGGAATCTCCTGGATCACTTGATCAATCTCCTCTTTAGCAATGGGTTTGTTTAGGTTGTTATTTTGTTCCTCTGTGACTAGACGGGGGATGTGTTGAGTTATCCTTTGGATGGCCTTTGTTTGGTCTTTGTTGGGTTCCTAGGCTATCCCATGGAAGTGGCTTACTAGAGTATTTTCAATCTCCTTGTGGGATTCTCTCTCAATCCCATCTCGATCCTTAATTTTCAGGATTTTGTTGTGGGCTCTTCTGGAAATGGTTGTTCTATGAAAAAACTTGGTGTTCCTCTCACCTTCCTTTATCCATCTGATTTGGGACTTTTGGCGCCATAGAGTTTCTTCTTGCTGGCATCTTGCCTCCCATTCCTGGGTCATTTGGATCTCTTCCTTTTTCCGATCCTCTGTTTAGCCCTCTGCTATGCATACTTCCTGGAGTTTCCTCATTCTGTCTTCAATATTTTTCTTCTCTTGGTTGATGTTCCCAAAGATTTCCTTGTTCCACTCCTTGAGCTTATATTTAATGTACTTTATTTTTTTATAGAGTTTGAACATCCTTGTCCCTTTCTCCAGTTGTTCCTCCCGCCACCACTGGTTGATGTTTTCCTTGAAGGTGGGGTGTTCTATCTAGAATTCCTGAAATCTAAAGGGTCTATTCTTCAGGGGAGGTTGGGAAGTCTTCTTCCAGTTGGATTGGTCAGTGATCATAACCCCCCCAAGGTAAGGATGCTACAGTCTACGGTTAACCCCTGCATAATGATGGACTCAGACACCAAGAATCTGTCTAGTCTTGTCATGACCTGATGTTAGTTTATCCGTTTATTGTTCCAGGTGAATTGTCCATTATTAGTTCTGATGTCCACCATCTCTGTTGTGTCTATGAATGTTGAGAATTCTTCTACATATCTATCCAGTCTCCTGGTGCCTCCTTTTTTCTCCGCAAGTGATGTGATGATGTTGAAATCCCCTGCCATGATCCAGTGGAGGTTGTTGGTTCAGGATTTTAGTTCTTCTAAGTCTAGAAGCATTATTATATTTTCCTCTAACATATGGGGTCCATACACATTAGTGCACAAAACCATCTTCGTATTACCAATGATGTGCATGTTAACCAAAAGTGTGTGTCTGGTAGCCTCGGCTGCTATTGGGTTCATCACTTGTGGATTCCACAGGGTGAGAATACCTCTTGTCATCCGTTGTCCTTCGACAGCCAACATCTTGTACTTGCTCCAATGTTTTTTGTTGATTGTTTCCATTCTGTCTATAGTGTATTTTGTCTCTTGAATGAAACAAAGGTCTGGTTTCTCCTTCCTAAGTCTATTTTTAAGGATTCATTGTTTTCGTGGGTTGTTTAGGCCTCCTATATTCCATGTTATAATCTTTATTTAAACATGTGGGGGGGAGTTGGGAAAGATCTTTTTGATCTTACCTGAGTTTATCAACAGAGCTCCAAGCTCCTGTAGTGCTACGCTATTTGATTTCCTACCTATTTTACTTCTCGTCTTCTTGGGTGAGAGTTACGGTTGTCCCTTGCCTGCTTTGATTCCTAGGTGTCCTATCTCCCCGTGTGTGCATTTGAGCCCTCTGGATTTGGCTTCCTCCCTTAGGAGGAACAGGTATTGGATGTGGTCTAGTTGCTCTATTGGTACATTGTCTACGCCCGGTCGTTTCCATTGCTCCAATATGTTCGGGAGATCTATCCCTTCCCTTTCCACAATGTCTCTGAGATCAGTATCTTCTGTTCCTCCCTCGTTTGGAGTCATTTTTGCATCTTTGTCTGCCTCCTGCATGGGGGTATTGGTATCTATGGTTTCTTCGTCCATAGGAGTTGTGCTACCCCCCCTGTCCCATCTTCTTTCTTGGGCTATCTATGTACTCATTTGTTTCTTAATCCCTGGTTTCTTTAGCTTTTTCCTTCTCCTTTCCTCCTTCTTCCCCTTTGTTGGTCTTGTCCCATCTTTTTGTTCTATTCCTAGCCTCCAGATTGCTCCTTGTTGGGGTTTTACTATGTTTCTTGTTAGCTTTGTTCTTGTGGTTCGGCCTTATAAATCCATCCTCATCTTGTTGTAGCTTGGTGTTTTCAGCTTCTTTTTTTTTTTAATGAGAGGACATTCTCTGATTAGGTTTCCATGTTCGTGAAATCTTCTGCATCTGAAGGGGATCTTCTCGTAGTCAATGTTTTGTATCCATTCCTCATTCCTGGATTCCAAGCTTATGGCTTCTGGGAGTGCCCCCGACACATCCATCTCTATGCATATTCTTGCATAGGATGTATATCTCCCTTTTAGGGTTGCTTTAGATGTCTTCACGTATTTTCCCAATTTGTTCCCTATTGCTTAGAAGGTGGAAGGTAGCCAGTAATCTAACAGCAAGGAATAAAGTCTCAGCCAGGCAGGTACATTTTTTAAAGTTTCTTTCTCTGGGGAGAAGTTTTCCTTCCATGGTCGCATGTACAGTCCTGCTGAGGCATGGAAGTATGCCCCCCCCCNCAAAGACCTTATCCCTATCTTCCAGGTTCATGAATACTGTTGTGAAGAAGCCTTTCGAGCCTAGATGGAGTTCCACTTCTCTGCTTGGTTTCCATTGATATTTAATCTAGTTGCGCAATGTTCTTTTTGTGGGCCACAATCCCATAAACTTGCAGATTAGTGCATGCGTCTTCATTTGGTCCCTGTAGAGTTTTGTTTGCAGATCTTTCAGTATTGCCTTGGGTATCATTGTTGTTTTTGATTTTCATGGGTTGCGCCCTTTTTCCCTATTGGGGCTCGCCATTTCTTGCACATCCTTCTGAATTTCTCTGGCTTCTTCCCCCATGCGATCGCTTTTTCCCTGGTTGCTTTCCTGACTCTTTTCCGGTTATGATCCCGAGGTGCTTGTCATTGGCGCTTTCAAACCTACGCCTTGTGGCCCTTTCCCTCTGTCTACCACTACCTACTTGTATGAGGGGGTTCCATTACCGCCCCCCTTGGTACTCATGTTGTCCTCTGATGTGGCTGCGACTACCAAACCCTAGCCTGTTGTTGCTCCAGACCCTAGTGATCATTTCGTACAACCTACTTCTATACCTTTAACTTAATAACCAAATCAGAACATTAGGTTATCAACATGTACATTCAAATTCATTATCATATCCATTTCATTATTCAAATTCATTATCATATCCATTTCATTTGTTTTAATATAATATCTTATACACAATTAAAAATATAATAATGTTTTAATAGAATATCTTATACACAATTAAAAATATAATAATAAAAAATTTAATGTAAAATAAAAATTTCACATAAAATCTTTACATATATACAATTATAAAAAACGAAATTGTCTCAACTATTTAAAAAAAAATGTTTGGTATTATATCATCCAACATATACAAAAAAGATTAAAAAAAAAAAAAAAAAAAA
>ML798081.1:122105-163257 GCA_009831015.1 Picea engelmannii
TTTTTTTTTTTTTTTTTTTTTTTTTTTTGTAATTCTTCACGGGAACCCCCTCCTTGGAGTTATTTCAGTATAGGGGGACTCTTGAACCCTAAGGTCGCCTCTAGTTTGAGCTTCAAAGGAAATGGATTATTTTTCTAGTTACATCACAATCCTTTGGTTTACATTTGTATTTTGGAAGGTTCTCTCTATTCTGGAGTATAGGAACCACAAGCATAGTTTGGGACTTGAAGGTGTGGCAAGGGAATTGGAATTTAGGCAGAGTTGGGAATCTGGAATTGAATAGGGATATTGGTCTTTGTGCATACCTAATGGATTACAAAGAGCTCCAAGAAATTAGAAGAGTTCTCAAAAAAGCATGTGGAACAAATCTAATGCAATAAGACTTCTATATTTACAGTCACTTCAAAAGTCCATGAGAATGAACATTGGGTCACATCTCATATAGCAACAATTACGAGGACTCTTGCATAACGAAAGCAACAAATAGTTGTCTTGGAAGCAAAATGCAATATTCTCATAAATATGGTCCTAAATTTGAGCAAGGGAGATCAATCTAAGGCTTCTAATCAAATATTGTCAGTTAATTCAACTTGGTGGGAGCCAAAAGGAAGATGAAACGGTGCACCAACGTGTTGAAGACATGGAAATCATAAAGTAGGACCCTGACCCTTTGAGTATAGGCCTCAAAGAAGTAGTTAGTTATCATGTCTTCAGTTAAGTATCATGTTTTTCAGGGTTATTAGAATTCTGGGTTGATATTATAGAATACATAGTATCAAAAATACTAGAAAATTTTGTATGAAGATATAAATATACTCTGCTATACGAATGTAGTTGGCATAATTTTTGGTTTGAAGGTTTTGAGACAAAACTGTGATGTAATCTTGTTGCAAGCACAACTACAACTTTTGTTAATATAAATTTCCCCAATAGTGATTAAAAAACACTCTTTATATAGTTATTTCACGAAATTATATATATATATATATATATATATATATATATATATATATATATATATATATATATATAACAATTGAATTAAATATGATCTTAACCATTAACCATTATAAACTACACTTAAACTCAAATGTGGTTAGATTTAATGAATAGTCCATCCATAAATTGCAATTGTTCTATAAAAATACTTAAATTGTCATTGATTTCAACAGTGTAACTGTGGAACAAAATCTAACACAAATGTATAGCCTTTTATCACCACATGTCAATAGTGTAGATCAAAAGTGACTCCCCACCTCTGGTATAGTAATCTTGGTGATTTTGATTTAAAAAAATTGTTGGACACATCGACCACACTGAGAGGGTCAATAATAGAGAACTATAAACTATCATCACAATGAACACAATGAACACCAAATATATGTGTAAGATTTTGTATTATGTTGTTACATGAAGATTACAATCTTCGGGGGTTTTATCAACACCAAATGAAAAGAGCACCAACTCCAAGAGAGTACCAACTCTCAAATACAAGACCCAACTTGCAAATATCAACACCAACTGAGATGTGAGGGTTCCAACCCTCAAGTACAAGACCCATCTTGTAGACAAAAAGCAATTTGTCCAACCGATCAACAGTATTCAAATCTTTTTTACAGATACGCGACCTTTCCTCTTGCAACCTGCGTATGTATGCGACATGTCTTCTTGCAGCCTACGTATGTACGCGACTTGTCCTCTTGCAGCCTGCGTACAATCTCAAAAAAATAGGGTTTCCATTTTTTTGAAACTCCAAAACTTCCGATCCTTCAGACCTTCGCTACCTCTATCACATCAATCTCTAACCTGTCACTAACCAACCTATATCTGTGCCATATACCATATCATCATCCATATGCAGATTTGTACCATGTCATCAATGAAGCATCTCCAACAATCTATGCATGTCCCTCATGCATGAGTTCTACTCACTCAACCAACCAACATGTTGGGTATGTGTTATATTCTTTGCATGTGTGTGTGTGGGTGCATCAAATTCGACAACAACGTCTAACGATCCCAATTTCCTTCACCATTTATGTCATGTGCACCGGGCACTTTCCCGGGGGGTCCCAGGGGGGGGGCAGGTTTGCCCCCCCCTGGTTATGCGCAGTGTTCAGGGCAGTGCCCCGAAATTGTTTTTTGGGCGGATTTTGCTATTTTTAGCGGTTTTCTAAATTAATCCCGGTTTAAGGGATTAGGGTTTTGGTAGCTATAGAATACCTAAAACATTGTATATATTGTATGGTGAATGGTGAAATTAATACAATGACGAGTTGAAAGGTGCGACACCAAGGAAGACTAGTTTTCTCCCGGTTAAGGGTTTTCGACATAAATCTCTGTGTACTATGTGTATGAGCCATTGATTAATTTATGTTTTGCTTAAGAATCTATATGCATTGCTTTACTTCACAGGTTTAAAAATTACACAACCAACATATACTATATCCAAGTACAAGACCAACCATATCACGAATGCCTGAAGCATTCACCATATCATAAGCAAATCTAAGCATCAAAACAAACATATAACCATACCAGGACTTTTGTGATTGACCTGAACCTATAGAATGTTGACCTAGGAACTTGCTTTTAGATTCTAGGGACCTGACATCAACATCTACTCAAGTTTTCATGACCTTTTCACATGTACACTAGTTTCCTCTTCTACAACCCGCAACGTGCATATGTACACACTTTCCTCCACTGCATCCCGCATATATACACACCTTCCTCCATTGTAACCCGCATACACCTCATAAACTAGGGTTTTTTCTCAAATTCTGCAATTCTGAAACTTTCGGCCCTTCACACTTTCGTCGCCTCAAAAAAGTGTCTCTACAACCTTACCAAAAGATCACTAGATCACAAGAAAGATAAGCATTGAATAAGTGTGTGAGTGTATTTGTGAATGACCCCTTGAGGTGTATTTATACTTGTACTAGCTAACTCCTCTCCCTAATTTAGGGCTTCTAGGGTTTTCTTGTTACAACAACTTTACCCCTTTGATCAAGAATTATAACCAACTAGGGGCTTCTTGTCCACTCTTCGGGGCTTCCAATTTTACAAGGCCATATCTCCCTAACTGTGAGGAACCACGTGGCGTTCCACATATCACCGGAAATGACACGAAGAGTACTATCCATCTATGAGGGTTTTTCCTGCATTTACAATGTCCTTCATGTCATTATTTCTCAATCAACTTCGGGTCCCATAACCACACCTCTGGGGCTACATGTAGACTACATCAAATGTACCCAACTGACTCACAATCAATCTCGATCATACAAATGTCAATCAACTGTCCAACGGTCTCGTCCACATCTATGGGGCTTCTTGATCATACAAATGTCAATTAGTTGTTCAACGATCTCATCCACATCTTTGGGGCTTCCAGACTTCTCCAAGGGTTGACATCAATCTCTAAGGGTTAACATCAATCTCTAAGATCACTCTCCAAGGGTTGACATCAATGACAACCATCTGTCCAAACCAACTGTCCAACAAAAAAAAATATTATATAACTACAATAATTTTTTTAAGCTATCATTCATCTTTATATTGCCAGTAAAGTAGTGTACAAAACTTTTGTTGTTGATCTGTCACTTAGGAAATCAGACCAACAACAATGCATCATTTTGTCTATCAATTTATGAAACTTTTGTCTCTTAAAGCTATAACACTGGGAATAATAAAGTCTATGATTGTCATTGTAACAAAAAACTAGTTGTTGCCTATCACCTACATAACTGCAGTGAGGTGGGGATTGGACATCCAAGCCTCATATACTAAACAACAAACTAAGTAATCTATAAACCATGAAAATTAAACAACAAAACGATTCTCATCAATTGACACCTGAGGCTAGGGAAGGGCTAGGTTGGTCAGGTCCAAGGCAACCAACTTGTCCACTATCAGGTTCAGCTTGTAATCAACCAACTTGATTTTCTTTTGGACATTATTGATCTACAACATGATTTCTTGGTATGCTTCATGTCGCTCAACCAAGGCGTGTCCCATTAACATTTTTATAGGCCAATAAATATCAATTTTTTTTAGATACTGTAAATTTTGAGCTCAAATAGTGTCGGGATTTGGAATCCATGAGCTTGTTGCTCGCAACACCTCCTCATCAATGATGATATGATAAAGGACTCTAATGTCGGCTTCCTCTAGGTCTAGCTCGACTTTGATCTCTAGTGGGGTATGAGATTGGTAGGCCTCAACAGAGCTTTTGATTGTATCAATGAGACGAGAGCCAGAGTGACCCAAGGATCCCCCCTTGGGCGACGAGAGGAGCGTCTACGAGTCATGGGAGCTAAGGGGATCTGCAGAACTCTCATATCAGAGCACAAACAAAGGAACCAATGGGTGAAAGAAGGTTGGAGAAAAGGAAACAACGAAGAGAGAGGAAGGAGAGCTGGGGAACATGTTTTGGACTGAGGCGACAGGGGGAAAATAAAGGCAGAGCTTTCACATCAACATGAATGAGGGATGAGGTAATGATGAGCAGAGAGTTGGGTTGTAGAGATGATAATGATGAGAAGAGCAGCCTCTGGAGATTGTAGCGTGCAAAGAATGAGCCAGAGGAGTGGAGAGTATTGGGCTGGCATCATCGCAGGATGGGCACAGACAAGGTGATGTTGAGGAAGGGGGATACACTAGGGGCGAGGGTGGTGGAGTTATATTCCATTATATAACCACAATCCTGAATAGAAATTTAGTAAGACCTTATTTAAACATTCTACTTTTTGACATTTTTTTATGTAATCATGCCTCTTGACAAAATCACAATTTTCTGTTATTTAAATTGCATTTTTGCGTACAAAAATTCAACATCTAAAAAAACCTTTGTTTCAAAATATCTACTATCTAAGTAGCTAATCCAACACGATGACCAATATCCAACCTGCTAGGCAGCATTGAATGCTGCGGCAGGTGGATTATAGGCCCTCGCATCTGAATTGCTTTTGGATCCGACGGCCTATAATCCACCTGCGGCAGCATTCAATGCTGCCTAACAGGCCGGATATTGCTAGCCAATCAAACACGTACACACTTCACTGAACTTATTTTTTATATTTTCAGTGTAATCTGAAGCCAGTCCATTGAGACTACCCTCTGGGCAGGCTACCAGGTAGTGAAGAAGCAGGTAACTAAACTAGCACATTGTTGTCTGCATGGTGTCAGGTAAGCGGGGTGTATCTTATTGTTTTGTTGGGAGAACTAACGGCAGGACGCAGGGCATATCGGGATGGATGGGGTCACATTTGGAATCTCGAGGTTCAAGGACGATTGAATATAAGCTTCACTCCAACTAAGAGCGAGGAAAGATCGGCTGTCCGGAATGGTTTATATCTTTCCGTTCGGTTTATGCACTGTGCTCAGTGATCCTTTTCAGAGTAGTAGTTAACGATTAGGTATGGCAGAGGGGTTGGTAAATTTCAGATTTTTGATACACCGTATATACCGCCATGACATATGCAGACAAGCTTCTGGGTCAATAAAGAGGGTAGGTAATAATATCGTCAGATTTGTGTGTTGGTACATTGGTATTTACCCAAAACTCTCCCATCCATGATTCACTTTCAACGGCGTATACCAGTTTGATAGTCACACAATATTTACAATTCTACGGTACGGATGAACAATTATCCACGCCATTGAAGAAATTATTCTTTACCATTGTTTCCTCCATAGCACAAATATTACAATTCCATTGTTCTAATGAATAATTCACCATGCCATTGAATATATGATTGATTGTTTACCTTTCACAATAGTACAATTTAGTACTTGAACTTGTCTCCCAACCTTCCTTACCCATCGGAGCACCCAAGCCAACCCCTTTCATTATTCATCATGGGATTTCTCAATGGTGAGCTTTACTTAATTTTTTTTTTTATCATGAATGTATCCACTAAATTGGTTGCAAGAGTAGATTTTACCCTTGCATTGGGATTTTAAACCACACAAGGGCCCAAGATGGCTACTTGTGATGACTCATAATTATGTTTTTTTAGTTATTCTATTCCACAATACTCAAAATGTGGATAAAACCATATCCCTATCATAATTTTCCTTAGCAAAATCTATTCTAGTGATCTCACTCATGTTTCAAGTAATTAGAGACCTCTCCCTCTTAGTCAAAGACAACACAAAGTAGTTAGAGACCTCTTCCTTTTAGTAAAAAAGGACACAAAGTAATTAGAGACCTCTCTCTCTAAGTCAAAGACAACACAAGGTGAAGATTGTGTGTGACCTTTTGTTTAAAGAATCCACATCTCCTCCTTTTAGTGTAGACATGAAGAGTTTAAGTTATTGATTGCTCTCTACCACTATCACCTAGAGTTGATAGACCTTGACTCATTTGTAGTCAATAGTCATTTTAGACAAGTGGGTAATAAGAATTCAAGTTATTTAGTCTATTTATTCACTTTACAATCATGGGTTCTCTTTTCAATCACAACATGTACCTTCTATATCCACCCACAACCCCTCTAGCTTGACACAAACTCATTCCTCTCTCAAATTCACATGTTTCTTTCACTAGTGGCAGGGAATGACAACCATGGATAGAAATGTGGGTTTTGTAGCACGAGGAAGAATGAAATGAAGGATAAAAAAATTCTTTCCTATTATGTTTTCTCTAATATTACCCTCCACCCCGACCCTCTAATATTACCCCCCACCCTCATATATATGTTTTCTCTAATATTACCCCCAACCCCCACCTTCATATAATAAAAAATACAAGTTATATGTATTTCTCGTGCATAATGACCACGCACATTTATATTTTATATAACAAATCATTCAACTTGACACATGTCCAAATAAAAACACCATTATGAAAATGCATGATTTAATCTAATATAATGCAGGTGTTGAATTTGGACATTACAAAGCTTTTCCAAATCTCGATACCATCTTAAAATACTTGATTTGCTAAAAAAACATCTTTAGTGATGCAACACTTATAATAACTCTTGCTAATTATTTTGTATATTTCAAGTTACTAATCCTTTTTCTCAATAACTTAGGTTTAATAACAATAATCAATTAATACACTTATGAATGTCAATGCACACTATATTCCATAAATCCAATCATTCTTAATTTTTACCATTGAGGGTGAGTTCATGAACTTGTCTCTCACTTTTTGGCAAGGTAGACAAGTGGAAATGATTTGTGTGGACCCTCTATCTAAGTAATTTCCAAGCACTTGATCGATCTTTCAAGGCCTCAATCAAGCATTTAAACAAGCCCTTCATGTAGGGTTCTTTTAGGATCTAATAAAACTTGATTAAAGTCCTAAGGAGGGTTACTTGAACTTTCTATTGAGGTTTAGACCTCAATCAAGGGTTAGGACCTTAATCAAGTTGTTTAATTTTATAAAAAAAAATCAGTTGGTCACAATGGCCTTACTTCACCCTTCATTATTCACTATTTACCATTTACAAACACTTGATGTAGAAATTGCTTGGTCCAACTTCTATACTTCAACCATGAACCATCACATCAATTCCATGAGAGGTAGGTGTTTTTTTTTTCCTTAAATAGATTGTAAAATTTGTATAATTACATTTTAATTTTTTGATTAAATTTTATCAACTAGAAACATTTACGAGGTCGAAATTTTAATTTTTTGTTTAAATTTTATTAACCGATAATGCTTATGCCATCAACTTTTTTTCCAACCATGGAATGTTGTCATATGTTTTTCAATCCTTTGATAACACATGGAGGGATGAAAGTTATCCATTGATACATGGTTGAAAATAAAATCGACAATGTAAATGTTGTCAGTTATTTTCTATTTGTTTAATTTAAAACAATCATCTAGATGTTTACATTGTCACATTTATTTCCAACTATGTATTGGCAAGAAAAATGTTCTTGAATTTTTTTATTCCTTTGTAAAACATAGAGGGTTGAAAATTATTTGTCGATACATGGTTGAAAATAATTAGAAATGTAAACATTGGTCTTTTCTTCCAACTTTTTTAGATTAAACTAATCAACTAGCAACATAAATGATATGGGCTTTATTTCCAACTATGTACTGACAAATGGAATTGTTGTTGTATTTTTTCAACCCTCTTGTAACATGTAGAGGATTGAAAGTTAATGACTAGTACACGGTTGAAAACTAGCACAACCAAACACTACAACTCACATGTTTCTAAGTGGTGACATAATCAAAGTGAAAGCAGAACAACATACGAATGACCATCAATCAAAATTTAGGAAAACCCAACAATCATCTCATTTACCACCATAGTTCACATGAAATGACACTTCCCTCAACAAAGAAATCATAGCCACAATATGTTGTATACATTCAAGCTACACGCTAGCCTCATAGCCCACTTGCAATGCAAATCCAATAAAAGATTGCAAAAGGTATGCCCTCTTAGGGAAAAAGTGCAAAATATCAAAAGTAGAATGACAAAAGGTTCATTTATAGGTGCCTCCCCAACAACAACCTCTAATCTATTACTAAGTGTAAATGATGGAAAAATGAAAGTCAGTTGCAATTACTCAAGGCCAATGTTCATGTCGACCTGTCTTATTTACCACTTCTATACACATAAAATTCCACAAAAAATAAACGTCAACAAAAATAAATTCTATCCTTTCAATCAAACCATTGAAAAAGGGACGAGCACAATACTAGGGGTGGCCTTGAAGTAGCCAAGATATTAGAAATACATCCCTCTTAAGGAGCCAACAACAAACACTAAGGCTTCAAGAAAAATGAAAAAGTGTTTGCTTATTTAAGTGCCTCCCATGATGAACATTGCCACATTACCACTCATGTGTTACTAGGTGGTGAGGGTTGTAAACTAGAAGTTGGATTCCCTACAAATGACCCACAACCATTATTTAGATGAACTAGACAAACAACTCGCTCACCACCATTATTGGCACAAAATGACACTTCCATTAGTAAAACAATGTCATGTTTGCAATACATCAAAGTCTTTCAAGAAACACACTACCCTTAGGACATGAAAAAAAGGGGTGAGCATCATGTAGAGTAACAAAGACGTTGAAAAAGAAAACACTCTTAGGGATCCACAACAAGCATCCAATGTCTAAGAAGAATGGAAAATAATTTGTTTATAAGTGGATCCCATGATGAGCATGGTCAACATTACCACTCATGTGTTATTAAGTGGAGAGGTGAACTAAAATCCAACTTCCCTACAAATTTCCCACAACCATTTTTTAGGAAAACCCAACAAACAACTCATTTTCCATGACTGTTTGCACAAATTACAGTTCCAATGGAAAATAAGTGGTAGCTACAATACATTGTATCCATTTAAGAAACACACTAGCCTCATAACCCACCTGCAATGCAAATTCAATGAGATTGAAAAGATAAGCCCTCTTTGACAACCACAACAATCCTTGAACCTCCCAAATAGAATGGGAAAAGGCTCATTTGTAGGTGTCTCCCTAAACCATCATAGCCAACAACTACCTCTCATCTGTTATTGAGTGTAAATAATGGAAAATTGAAATCAAACTTCCTTACAAATGATCCAAAGCTAATCTTCATGTTGATTTGTCTCACTTACCACCTATATATGCACAAAATACCACTTACCTAAGAAAATAAATGTCAACAAAAATACATTATATACTTTTAATCAAGTGATTGAAAAAGGGATAAGCACAATAATGGTGGCCATAAAGTAGTGAAGACATTGAAAAGATAATCCCTCTTAGGGAGCCACCAACAAATACTAAGCCTCCAAGAAGAATGTCAAAGCATTTTTTTTATTTAAGTTGCTCCAACAATTAACATTTCTAAATTACCCATCATGTGTTACTAAGTGGAGAGGGTTGCGAACTAGAAGTTGATTACCCTACAAATGACCCACAACCATTGTTTAGACAAACCCATCAAACAATGTGTTCATCATCATTGTTGGCATGAAATGGCACTTCCACCATCAAAACAATGACACATCTACAATAATAGAAATCTTTCAAGCACATTTCTCTTGGGACAAACACAATACGGGTGGCCATCATGTAGACTAACATAGATGTTGAAAATGAAAACCCTCTTAGGGAGCCTCTTTATAAGAACTCAACCTCCAAGAAGAAAGGTAAAGTTATTATAATTGCCTCCCATGATGAGCATGGCCAACATTACCACTCACATGTTACTAAGTGGAGAGGGTAGTGAACTAAAAGTTGTCTATGGTATAAATGATCCACAACCACTATTAAGGTGGACTCAAAAAATAGCTCGTTTTCCACCACTATTTGCGTGAATGGTATTTCCAACAATAAAGAAATGTCGGATACAATACATTGTATCCATTCAATCAAAAAAATATCCTCATAACCCATATATGATACAAATCCTATGAGAGATTGAAAGAAAAACCTCTCTTCAGGAGCCACAACAAGGCTTGAACCTCCAAGTAGAATGGAAAAAGGTTTGTTTATAGGTGCCTCCATAAACGAGCATGGAAAATAAATACCACTCATTAATTATTGAGTAAATAGTAGAAAACTAAAATAAAACCACCTTACAACTAACCTGAGGCCAATGCTCAGGCCAAACCATATTATTTCCCACCTCTATATGTACAAAATGTCATTTCATAAACAAAGAAATGGCATCGATAATATGTTCTATCCTTTCATTCAAGCAACTAAAAAAGGAACAAGCACAACAAGGGTGAAAATAAAGTAGTTGAGGAATTAAAAAAGAAATCCCTCTTAGGGAGTCACAAACAAACACTAGGCCCTCAAGAAGAATGGAACATTGTTTGTTTAAGTAAGTGCCTCCCACAATGAGAATGCCAAATTATCATTGGTGTGTTAGTAAGTGGATAGGGATGCGAACTAGAATCCAACCACCCTACAAGTGACCCATGGCCATTTTTTAGATGGAACCAACAAACTGCTCACTCACCACCATCGTGGAGCAAAATTAATGACATCTTTAATACATTGAAGTCTTTCAAGAAATACATTTCCCTTGAGACAATCACAATAGGGGTGGCCATCATGTAGAGTAGCTAAGATGTTTAAATAGAAATCCCTCTTAGGGAGCCACAAGAAGCACTCGACCTCCAAGAAGAATGATAAAGTATTTGTTTATAAGTGCCTCCCATGATGACCATGGTCAACATTACCACTCATGTGTTACTAAGTATAGAGGGTAGTGAATTAAAATCTAATTTCCCTTCAAATGACTATGAACCATTATTTAGGTGGACCCAAAAAAGGGCTCAATTACCACCACTGTTCGTAGGAATAAAAATTTCATCAACAAAGAAATGGGAACTACAATACATTGTATCCTTTCAAGAAACACATTGCACCCATGAAAAACACAATAATGTTGATATCAAGTAGCCAATAAGTTGAAAAGGCAAGTCCTCTTAGGGAGCCACACACAAACACTAAGTCTCTATGAGGAATGGTGAAGGGTATGCTTATAAGTGCCTCCCACGATGAGCATGGCCAACATTGACACTCATGTGTTACTAGTTGGAGAGAGTAAAGAATTGAAAGCCTATCTACCTTGTAAATGACCGATGGATAATGTTTAGGCAAAGACCCGACAAAAAGCCCATTTACCACGACATGAATGACACTTCCATCGACAAAGAAATGGTAGCTACAAGTGTTAATCCCTAGAAAAATCCCCATGTTAAGTATAAATTCCTTATTAAGATCTAGATATTGAATTACTACATTTCTAGTGTTATATTTGTATGTAGGCTAGAACCCTTCATTGTACCCTTTCATTATAATTGTACCCTTTGTCTCCTATATATATACCAAGGAGACCTAGTCTTAGGATCATCTTATCTCATATTGTACATTGAATATATTGTAAAAGGAGGTTTCCCCTTTGAAGTGGATTATTATTCATTTACTTTTGATCATTCTTAAGGAATTGGTTCATGCCATTTGGTATCAGAGCTTACGATACTAGGGTTTCGCTCCTCCAACTAAGACACCTTGGAATTTTCATTATAAAAAAAAATTCTGGGACATTTCACACAACCAAATTTTGAGGAGACCGAGGTGAAATATCAAGGTACATGTGGTTAAAATTTCAATATCTATTTCATCATAATTTCAGAGATATAGGCTATGGGAGATAGGGTTTGTGACTCATCCTGAAATAAGTTTTAAACGAGTCATCTTTGATTTTTTGCTATAACTTTTTTTTTCTAGGAAGTTTCAGATAGTGAAATTTTGTGAAGACTAAGGAGAAATTTCATAGTATATGTGGTCAAAATTTCAAGCTTTTTTTCTCTATACTTTCGAAAATAGTCGATGGAATACAAGGTTTGTTACTAATCCTAAAATTAGTTTTAAAAGAGTCATCTTGGCATTTTCCGTGTAAATTTTTTTCAGTGAAGTTTCAGACTCTGAGATTTTCATAATCCCGAGTTGACACAATGAAATACATGGGGATTTTTTTGTGTGTTTTGACTCATTACATTTTATAATATATTTCTTGTGGAAGTTAGTGTTTTTGTACAAGTTATTTTCTAGTGATTTTTCCATGGTTAGCAAGATCATTTAAAAAAAAAATAGAGACATGCTCTGACATCTTTAAATGAAGAGTAAAAATATAAGTATTATTATTTTTTCCAATTACAATGGGTACTTCAAGAATTAACACTCCTAGTAAACCTCTAGAAATCTCACACAGGACGTCAGAAGAAAATGAAGATTTCGAAAATAGACTATCCCAATTAAATAACCAAGTTGATGAAATGAGTGGTAGTATGTTGAAACTAGTGGATTTATCAAGTTCTTGAGAATTCCTTAAAAAGGAAATGGAAGATCAAATGAAAAATAATATTGATGCAAATAAGGAAGAAATACAAAAAATCATGAATGAAAATAAGGAAGAAATACAAAAAAAAACATGAAGTTTGTAGATACAAAAAAAAACATGAAGTTTGTAAAACCATTCTCTTATAGAGGGTCCCTAATTTGGATATGGAGATCCAAGGAAATCATGAAAATAAGGAGAACAAGATTGTTGAGACTCAATCACATATGGGGAGTATTTTGTCACATTTGGAGAGCACAAATACTGAATCTCAGAATCATGATAATTCATTACTCCAAGATCCACATCATCATGGATTCAAGTCAACTCCAAGGAACTACTTCATTCTAAATATCGATATAAATAAGTTTTATGGTAAAGATCCTATAACATGGATATTCCAGATGGAGCAATTCTTTGATCTACACTAAGTTCCAAGCTTACAAAAGGTAATTGTTGTAGCCTTGTATTTAGAAATTGATCAATTTGTTTGGTATCAATGGCTTTGTGAAAGAAAAAAAGGATTCTATTATCGCTTTACGAACGAAATGATAACACATTATGGGGATATTAATAGAAACACATTTTTTAGTCAATTGATAAATCTTTGGCAAAAGGCTCTAATTACAAAGCACATTCAATACTTCCAAAAAATCAGTCTTAGGGTAAAGAACATTCTAAAGGATAATTTGTTAGATCTCTTTATGGGAACTTTAAAGGAGAACATTCAACATGAGGTGCATCTCTTTGAACCTAAATCCCTAAAGAAAGCTTTCAATATGGCAAGGAAAGTGAAAAAAACTATGGCTATTAGAAGGGTGGCCACTAACAACTATAGAGAGCACAATGTTCCCTCTCCTAACCTCACTAAACCAACAAGGTTGACACCTCAACAAATGGATGAAAGAAGATCAAAGGAACTGTGTTTTCAATTGTGACAACAAGTACAATGAGGGGTATTACATGCGGTGATAATAAATTATTCTACATAGACTATGAAGAGGAAGAAAATCAATAATTGGAACCATAACAAGATATAGATCTAGAAGAGACTACTCCAACAATATCTTGTCATGCATTGGTCGACATCAGTACTCCACAAACCCTCAAGATACAATGATACATCAAAAATAAAAAGGCACCAATGTTGATTGATTATGGTACTACCCATAACTTCATCAATTACAAATTAGAAAAATATCTCAATTGCTTTTCATTTCCAGCACTAGAGTTCCAAGTAATGATTGTATATGGAGGTAACATAAATTGTTTTGGGAAGTGCCATAGTACTAAGCTCAATATGGGGGAGTGTTTATTGGATAGTCCCATGATTTCCATCCAAATGGGTGGTGTCGATGTTGTATTAGGGGTCCAATGGTTACAATGATTGGGAACAATGGCCCTTAATTTTTGATATATTTTCATTATTTTCCTCAAAAGGAAATAAAATTGATCTTAGAGGTATCCAAGGGAAACCCTCTAAGGTGATAAGCTCTAATAACATGAAAAAATTAATAAAAAAGGGACACCATGGTGTAATTGCACAATTATGCTCACTACATGTTCAAACATCTATATACTCTCCTCCAACGGATCTCCAAATAGTTATCAACGACCATTCCAAGGTATTTGGATAGATTCCTAAGGGTTTTCCACCTGCTCAAGATCATGATCATGATATTCATTTGCAACCTAGAAGAGTATCCATATGCATAGAAGAGTGAGATTGAGAGTATGTTCCAAGAAAAGCTAGAGGTTGGCATCATTCAACCTATCCAAAGTTCTTTCTCTTCACCAGTAGTGATGGTTATGAAGGATGGTTCATGGCATATGTGTATAGATTATAGATAGCTCAACAAAATGATTAATGAGTCACAAAATTGCCATCTTTTGACATCTTCTTTTCCTTATTTTTAATCCCTTTTCATTTACCCGTAACCTTATATTAACCCATTTTTATGCTCATATGCAAAATCTAGGCTCAAAGTATTTTTCCATTACAATTCTTAGTATTTCATTGAATTATGATTAACATTAGGGAGGATTAGTGTATTATGTATTTACTTTTGAAATTATGGCTCATGTATGAAATTATTGTGTATTCATTATTTCTTTAACACTTAGCTAGGACCTCAACACTACAATTGACGGTCACGATTATCCCTAATCCTAATCGGGCGATCACTGTTCTCTATACCTGCAAAAGGATTTGACTCACCTTGCACACAGAGTAGGATTAAACTATGTTTCAATTATTAACTCAGCCTTGATCTATATCAATTTGGGATCATCGATCTTTCAATGATCAATGATGAATGATCATGATTTATCCTTTTCCTATGGATTAATGGCTTTCACACACTTAATCCCAAAACCTGCAACACAAATCTACATAGTCCAATCTAGACTTTAAACACTTGACATAGGGACATCAATACGATAGAAATAAATCCAATCTCATAATAAAATAGAGAGCCCATAAAAACAAGAATTATATTAATGAAATTTTGTACATATTTTTACAAAGAAAACATTTCTCTACATGATTCATAATATGAATCTCTAATGGCTCAATTCTTAGAAATCAACCTCTCCTCAACCTTGTCCTAATTCTCCACTAATCTGGCCACACCCACATGCCCAAAGGCTTACAAATTTAAACCAAAAGGATTGTGAACCAGAATTGGTTCAAATCCACAAAATTCTTAATTAGTAAATCTCTAGGACCCTTTAAATCCTCAACTATCTCCAACAACTCTCGAGATATGGTCAATAAGGAAGACTCAATTATATTCATATAAATTTCAACTCAACAAACCTTATCCTATGGAATTATTCTAGAATTAATAAAACATAGGAATTTTACAATAATTTAGGACCCCCCTAGGTCTAGTCAAACTAGGTTGTTTTTGGAGACAAAATGCTCATGCATTAGACTCCCAGGGTTAAAATGTTTCGTGATCTCTTGATCATGAGTTCCATTATTTGAAGTCCTCTTGGATCCCAAACCTTATGTTGTTGTCCACTTGCTTTTTTGTCTTGTTGTTTTCTTGTTGTTGTATGCAACCTTCCAGCATCCCATATTTTTCTTTGTTGTTGTACAACATCTCTACTTGCTTTAGTGAATTGTACTAGAATGTTGTGCTTCTTACTCTTCTTCTGGAATTTCCTTTTAACAACCTTCATCAAATTCTTCCATAACTCCTCAATGTCTAGTCTTTCCCTTTGTTGGTTCACATCACTACTGCAATTTGTTTGCTACAAATTTCCACGGAAAATTTGTATGGTTGCTTCCATCTCCTTATCTTCACATCTCTCTCTATACTCATCTCCTTGAGAAAACTACTAAATGAATAAAAACTTATGCAAACAATATTGCTTATCCTTAAGCTGCATGCTCAATCTACATGATTTCTCAATCAAACTCTGTTGTTGGAATTTATTAAAATGACAGATTTGTTGTAAATATTTTATACCTTTTTGTAGGGTTTCTCCATGATCATGCACCAATGATCTTCAATACCATCCTCATCCATTTTTATTTCTCCTTTAGAAAGATCCATACTTGCATCACTATAGCCTTGCATAGCCCTTTCCAATATTTTGTGTGCTTCATCCTCTGAAGTATCTCCAAGCCAATTCCTTGAACATGCATCACTTCATCTTTCACAACTTTCAAGAGACAATCCCTTCCTTTGACATGAAAAATTTATGGATATGTATCTCTTTCATGCCTTCATGAGGAAATTATTCATCTCCTTTGTCCCTTATGACAAGTTATGATGGATTCCTATCTTCATAACCTGCAAAACCTGCAATCGCACACAAATTATCACTATCAAAAGCATGAGACTCTTCAGTCTCTTTAGATGCCTCTATGATCCTCTCTTTCTCTTGGAATGAAATTTCTAATATCTTCATGAGGTATTCTCTTTGAACCTCATCTTCATCTCCAGGAATTATTCCCTTCTATCATTCACAAAAGTGAACTTTTACTTCTATCACTGATCCAAAATCGGATCTAGGAGCTTGATGGGGCCCAGAAAGGCCTAAAAATAAAAGTTCTCAGAATGGCTTCAAAATAGACATCTGCGTAGGCCTCGTCGATATGAATCCAACGCAACTTGAACAGGCTCAAATGACTATCATATTCTCCTAATATTGTGTTTTGTTCATTTTTCCAAACAGGCAAAACAAATGATGACTGTACAGTTCATACAGTGCCACGTGGAAGCTAACTATACATGTCATACGGTCATACAACTGACATGGAAAAGAATAGTCAACACTGACGTGGAAGCTTCTGGAGGTGAAACATGGCAGTGGTGACTAGGTATACATACACTGATGTGGCAGGTACAGTTGGACCAGTCATTGAGTGACATGTGTCACCCTTGCAGTGGTGACACGTGGCATGTATGTACGAATGACGTGGAGGGTCTGTACAAATCTGTACGGATGATGTGGTAGATGCATGGCAGGTACAAGGGTTGACATCTCAACAGACAAGTGGTCCAATGGACAGATGACAAGTGGCATCAGATTAGGCGAATAGTGGGGTGCCACGTGGCCCAGACATGGGATGTCACGTGGCACCCATTGGTTGGCTCATTGTTCATTTGAAAAAAATTGTGGGTCTCCACAGGAATTGAACCAGAGACCTCTACACTGAGAAATGACTTGACAGGCGAGGCTAGCTAGCCCACCTATGGGTTGGTTCTTAACCTATAATGGTGGCGGTTATATTTAAGTTTAAACATCTTGTATGGTGGCGGAGAAAGGGATGGGGCCTAGCCCCAGCCCCATCGAAACATTCCATGTGACTCTTCCATATGACCAGAGTTATACTATGGCGTGAGAATATGGTTAGGGGTATAGCCCTGGTTCATAAAATAGCCCTCGGTTCCAAAAACCTTGCCATGTGACCTGGTTTGTTGGTACGTTTATATGGGTTAGCACATGGTTGGTCGGGCTAGCTCGTCGAACAAGGTGCTTAACCTTAGGCTTTATATCAGGTTTTGAACCACCTAGTTGGCACGTGCAGCTATGGGACAAGGCCACATGGGGTTCAATGCGACCAAGTGCCAAGTTTTGGGGGCCATCGCATACAACTAAGCACCTGGCCACATGGCGGGCTTTAATATGACCAGGGGCTAATCAGTTAGGCGTTGTGCCCAATATGAATGCAAATGTGGGTTTTATCACTATAGTATAGTGATTTATTTGATTTTAATAGCTTATTTTGGAGATTTTGGCTAATATTAGGAGATATTGGGCCCTTTTTGAGGCCAGATCTTGGGAGGAAGTTGGGAGATGGTTACCAACTTCAGATCTATATAAATCAAGCCTTCTTGAGGCCATGGGAAGAGATCCAAATAAGGTTTACGATGAATATTTTCCAAGCCAATCCATTTTTATGCAGGGAAGTTGTTGAGGAACACACCTTTGCGAGCCATTTCTGGGAGCTCAGATCATTCGATTTGAGTGTCGTTTCTTTTGTTGGGTTCTAGAGATCTGGTAGAACAAGACCAGATCAATTTTGTAACCTTTTGGAACTGCTATGATGTATTTATTGAGCTTTGAATAGAAATAAGAAAGCCTCACCCACTGAGACAAAGGCCCGAAGACGTAGGCGAGATTGTCGAACTCCGTTATCACATTGGTGTTATGGTTTGTTGTTGTTTTATGCTTCATTTCAGTTATGTACATGTTTATATGGTTGTGATAACTTCTCATATCTTCTTCCTCTTTCATTAAACTTCCTAATTGGTTAATCAATACATGCATAATAACTCAACCATAGTCGTGTAAAAGATCTTTTCAGATCAAGTGGTATCAGAGCTAGTTGACATTTGGAATTTGAGTTTTGCATGTTAACCAGGGAAGAGCTCATCTCAAGGGAGAAAATGGCATCTATAGGAGGAATTTCCCAAGAAGAGAAGGAGTTCATAAATTCGGTGTTTTCCATGTCTAAGATGGTGAAATTGTTGTATGAAGACTACTTGGAACGAAAGAGCTCAGTTCAAGTGAAAGCTTCAAAGAACAAAAAAGTCAAAGAAGGATTGAAGGAAGTGCCTTCTACATCTGTTTCAGAAAACATCTCTGAGGTATACAGTGAAGGTCATTCTTCAAATTCTCCTTGTTCCCATCAAGATGGTTTTGGTGCATTTGAAAAACATACAATAGGTATAGCTTTGAGATTACTAACCAAGATGGGTTATGAAGAAGGAAAGGTCCTTGGATTTAAAGGCCAAGGTATCGTTAATCCCATTGAGGTTGTGGAAAGGCCTTGATATTTGGGATTGGGATATGGAGAAGTGGATATTGGAGCATCCTCCAAGATAGGTTCCAAAACTTTGGAAGCAAGTAATGCTTCACATGGCCAACCTAAGACATTGTAGAAACACTTCATGAAAGGTAATGGCGCATCACTCCAGGATTGTGGTAGTGAATGCAAGTCATCTCCAAAGAAAAGTGAAGATCAGAATGGAAGGTATAATGGTCATGTTTTTACCAATTCTCTTTTTGATTATAAGGAACATAATCATGTAATCTGAAACTTGTGGAATATTTATCCATTTACTTATTGTCATTCACCCAAGAATTGTGTTGCGAAGTGTTGGAAGAGACAAAATTTGTACAGGAAACCTATTTCGACCAGGAAGGAAACATGACATAAATATTTAACTCCACAACAGAAGAAAGAGAAGGGAAAACATGTCTGGATGCCAAAAACTCAGTGCACTTATTGCAGTAGGAGTGGACATCAAAAGACTAGTTGTTGGAAGCTTAATACAAAGCTTTGTCCAAGGAAGGACAAAAGGATTGCACATGTACTCACAAAGGAAGAAATAATACCAGCAAAGCAAGAGGAACACCATGAAGGAAATAAACCAGCCACTTGGTTTTGCCAGAAGTGGATGTCACAACTTCATTGTATTTTGCTTCCATTAATGAAATCACACATGTTGAAATGATGACCTGTTATAACATCATTTTTGTACAACATCGTGTTTTGTTTTCATCCTTATGAGTATATAATCAGTCAAAGTCCATTTTTGTAACCTTTTGTGGGACCACATGGTCCTTAGTGGGGAGGTGTGATCCAGAATCGGATCCAGGAGCTTGATGGGGCTTAGAAAGGCCTAAAAATCAAAGTTCTCGGAATGGATTCAAAATAGATGTGTGCGTAGGCCTCGTTGATATGAACCCCGTGCAACTTGAACGAGCTCAAATGGTCATCATATGCTTCTGATATCACGGTCTGTTTGTTTTTCCAAACAGGCAAAAAAATGCTAACTGTACAGTCCGTACAGTGCCACATGGAAACTAACTGTATAGGTTGTATGACCATACAATTGACATGGAAAAGAACAGTCAGTGCTGACGTGGCAGCTTCTGGAGGTGACACATGGTAGTGGTGACTAGGCATACATGCGTTGATGTGGCAGGTACAATTGGACCAATCAGGGAGTGACATGTGTCACCTTTGTAGTGGTGACATGTGGTAGGTCCATACGGATGATGTGGCAGGTACATACAAATCTGTACAGATGATGTGGTAGATGTGTGGCAGGTATAGGGGTTGACAACTCAGTAGACACGTGGTTCAATGGATAGATGACAAGTGGCATCAGATTAGGCGAATAGTGGGGTGCCACATCACCTAGACATGGGCTACCACGTGGCACCCATTGGTTGGCTTGTTGTTCATTTGCAAAAAAAAATAGTCTCCACAGGAATCAAACCAGAGACCTCTACACCAGGAAATGACTTGGCAGGTCGGGCTAGCTAGCTCGCCTGCAAGTTGGTTCTTAACCTATAACGATGGCATTTATATTAAGTTTAAACGTATTGTATGGTGGCGGAGAAAGGACTGGGGCTTAGCCCCAACCCCCATCGAAACATTCCATGTGACTCTTCTATATGACCAGAGTTATACTATGGCATGGGAATATGGTTAGGGGTATAGCCTCGGTTCATAAAATAACCCTTGGTTCTGAAAACCTTGCCATGTGACCTGGTTTGTTGACGCGTTTATATGGGTTAACACCTGGTCGGTCAGGCTAGACCACCGACCAAGGTGCTTAACCTTAGGCTTTATATCGATGGCTTAACCACCCAGTTGGCGCGTGCAGCTATGGGATAGGGCCACATGGGGTTCAATGCAACCAAGCATCGCGTTTTGGGGGTCAACACATACAACTAAGCGCCTGGCCAAATGTCGGGATTTAATATGACTAGGGGCCAGTAAGTTAGGGGTTGCGCCCAATATGAATGAAAATGTGGGTTTTATCACTATAGTATAGTGATTTATTTGATTTTATTAGCTGATTTTGGAGATTCTGGCTAATATTGGGAGATATTGGGCCCTTTTGACGCTAGATCTTGGGAGGAAGTTGGGAGATGGTTACCAAATTCAGATCTATATAAACCAAGCCTTCTTGAGGCCATGGGAAGAGATTCAGAGCAGGTTTATGCTAAATATTTTCCAAGCCAAAGCCATTTTTATGCAAGGAAGCTGTTGAGGAGCGCACCTTTGTGGGCCATTTCTGGGAGCTTCGGTCATCCGATTTGAGTGTCATTTCTTCTGTTGGGTTCTAGAGATCTGGTAGAAAAAGACTAGATCATTTTTGTAACCTTTTGGCACTGTTGTGATTTACTTATTGATATTTGAACATAAATAAGAAAGCCTCACCCACTGAGACAAAGGCCCAGAGACGTAGGCGAGATTGTTGAAATCCATTATAACAATGGTGTTATGGTTTGTTGTTATTTTATGCTTCATTTTAGTTCTGTACATGTTTATATGGCTGTGATAACTTCTCATATCTTCTTCCTCTTTCATTAAGCTTCCTAATTGTTTAATCAATACATGCATAATAACTCAATGATAGTTGTGTAAAAGATCTTTTTGGATCAATCACTGACCTCTGTCTAAACTCAGTTTCTTTGAGTTTCTCTTCCTTTAGTAAAGAAATCAACCCATGCCTCAAGATTTGTCTAAAATTCCTTGTAAAAAATTGCATTATAGGTAAATTAACCTTCTTCTTTACATTCCAACTCCATCTATGTTCTTCCTCAGTATCCTATAGCAACTCTTAATTATGTTGATTCTCTGCTTTATCTCAACAAATTCTCTATCAAAATATTCTTGAATCATCTTTCTTTTTCCAACTACTTTGCCATCCTCTTTCCTCTGGCTATGGATTTTCTCTGAACCTCTTTCATGCCCACCAATAGTCATCTCCATCTCTTCCTCTCTTTGTGAACTTCTCCTAGTTCACTGTGAGATGCATCAAGCCTTTGTAGCAAGTATCCTCTACCTACCACTCAATACCTCACCAATATTCCTCTTGAGTTATGTCCTTTTGGTATTATTGGTTCTCTTCATTGGAACCTTCTAACACTCCTATGCTCTTCTCTGGCTTCTGCACCTACTCACACTCTCTGAGAACTTCTATTGCTCTCCTTACTTCCAATATTCAACTGGAATTGTTTATAACAACCCTTGTTGTAAGGTTCTTCTACCACAAGCTTCTCTTCATCCTCTAAGAGATCCTCATGCTCTCTATCACAACTCCTCTGGTTGTATTGTTGCTATCAATTACTTCTCTACTAGCTGCAATCACAAGTCTTTATAATCATAGTTAATAAAATATCATATTCCATACCTGCAAGATATATTCATGATCTTGTCTTCCATATTCATTGCACTTGAACAAACAACTTCCTATCACAATGCTTCTACAGTCTTCTCATGAACTCCTTTGTACATATTCCCATTTGAATCAACTCAAATTCTCTGTTGGCTTCAATTTTCTATTTGAACTTCTCTCTGTCTGCAAATTTTCTCAAAGAGAATTAATGTGCTCTGATACCAAAATGAACTCCATTCATTTAAGGTATTCCATTCTTAAATCAAATACACATGAAAAAATAAATTTCCCGGTCTATTACCAAAAATGATGACCTCCCGACCTGTTTTCCCACACGTGAAAAATTCTAAACTAAATTTATGTTGGTAGTTCTTTTCTTGGTTGCACTCATTTACTTTATGGGCAAGCCCAAAATCCACTCTAAACAGATATCAAAATTCTCTGTTATATGCACCAGATGTTAGCGCTCAACCCAAGCGTGTTGGTCTAACAACAAGTCCCTTCCATTTTATCTTAAATGAAGGGGCCCACTGTAAGTTTTCTATTTGTGAAGACTTCTCATCCAAATTATTTCTCGAAGTCTCAACCAATCATAGTTTTTCTTACATATATGATTAGTCAAAAAACCATCCTGAGGCATGGAGTTTTTCTTTTTGGATTTTTCCTTACATTTTGATGTTTTTGTTTTGGCACAGGTAATGGTTTTAATGGTCAATTTAGTCATTTCTACTGGAAATTTTCATATCATTTTGAATTGGTTTATTTTTCAAATTCATCATTATAATTGAATATCTTTAAATTGTTTATAACTTTTAAATTCATGACTGAAATCATGAAATTCAAAGTTGATTATGATTCTTGGATGATACTTCATTAGTATAATCTGTATCTAATCTAGACCTAAGCATTTAGTCACTACTTGGATTATAATTACATGATTGTCGGAGTTATGATTATAATCTAGTATATTCTTGATTAAGGATAATTAGCTGATTGAATTTCATATATGGGGAAATGGTGTATTGAACTTTATCATCTTGTTAAATTATGCATATAATCCATGAACAACACATTACACATGATGGATTCTAGGGTTATTGCTATTATCATGCCTTACCGAATCTCTTGATGCTTAATTATTATGCTAAGGAACTAAACATATTAGTGGTTTTAGTTGTCTATATGGAAATACTTGATTAACATTGTGGCAAGGTGTTGGGAGTTTGGTTTAATATTTTATCATAATTCGACACCTACAATATGATAATTGATGTAAGTCATCCTGCATATTATCATAACCCTCAATTTATCATCCCATCCTTATACATGTGACTTGAGTGATCAGAAGCTGAGGTATGATGGAATTTCATGCCAATACCATGTTTTGGCACAGGGGTAGACCCAGGGTTCAACGCTACAACAGTGCACCAACAAAACCCTAACTATCGGTCCTTTAGGCAACACCTGCGAAGCAGATGAAGTCTCACCCGAGGTAGAGGTAGGGGTGGTTGCAAGACTCGGGTGTTTTCAACCTTAGCCGGGACACATATATGTGATTATATCTCTTACAGAGCACTTAGCATTGATCATTCGTCAATATTCAACCCTTATTATACTTCGCAGATAGCACGAAGAATTGCAGTATTTACTTAGATCTAAGGTATTTCAACACTTAGCAACAGTAAAACAAATTAGATCTGGTAGATCATCACTAAGCATCTCCATACATGTCAAATCTAACATTCAAACACCTCTAAGAAGCACAAATCATAAGTAGATCTATCTAAATATATCAAATCACTTAGCAAAAGAAGGGATAAACACATCAAATCGAAGCACAAAGCATAACACACATAATTATGTGGTTCACCCCCACCCTGGGGCTACGTCCACCAAATCTTCTTCTTTATTACCATCTTCAAACGGTTACAACACAAAGCCTTCCAAAACTCCTTACAATGACTTGCACTTAGCTCTGCAAGCCTCTTACAGTCATGCAAAAAGCACTTACAAAATCTATTATCACTTAGCTTACATCACATACATCTCTATCCTCTTCCGATAGATGCCTAGATATCTATTTATACATTACAAAAGTGGGACTAAGCGTGGGTAAACCCACAGGATGACATCCCTTTCCCATTACATATTCCCAAAAACCCAAAAGTGGGTCGAGATTCCGCAATCTCCGCTTCGTCTGGCGCTCCATCTTTGACAGGCTATCGAAGTCCCAAAAATGGTCAAACATGACCAAGTATCTCCCAAAACTTGGTCAAGGGCCAATAGGCCCCCAACACTCACCTGTGACTCATCCCGAGTCACTCTGGTCTGGTCAATTCTGCCTCGAATGCCTCAAGCTTGGCTCGATTTGCTTCGACCTTTTTTTTTTCTACAACCTCTTTCTCGACAAACTCCTGGATGAGTGCGTCATTGACGGGTCCCTCTGGGCACTGTTTTTCTAAACTCACAACCTGTTCTAGCTCTGCTCCTTAGCTTTCAACCTCTGTGAATAGCTGACATGCCTTATCTTGCACCGATTGAAGTCGTTGAGTCACGTCCATCACTTTTCTCTGGATCGTATGGATCTACTGCTAGGTCGTGCGCTGCTCATGAGATATCTTCATTCTTTCTACGGGTGATAGGGCCTTCAACTGCATCTGTAGATTTTCAGCTTCATACTTCACCTCCTGGAGTTGCGACTCCAATTTATATAACTCTAGGTTCTCAGTGAGGTTCTCATATGTTTGGGCACTGCGACTACTCAGTTGCTTGCACTCCAAGGCAAGAGCTTTCAGTCTGTCAACTGTGATGGGAGTAGTTATTTCTCTTTGGTCTCTGATCTCCTATGGGGTCTCAGGTACTGGGCTAAGCTCTAGATCTGCAATGCGTTGTTGGAGCTTCTGGATTACTCCTTCCAGTTGTGCCACCTGCTGTGGAACCTATTCTTCTATCTGTACTTCGACGACGATCACAGAGCGAAGTGCTCTGTTGACCAGTTCCTTTATCTCAAGTTTCTCTGCGAGCAACTGTTCCTTTCTTTGTTGTAGCTCTTCTTTCTCTTCATCCCATTTTTCTTGGAGAGCAATCTTTTCTCATTCTGACATGCTACGCTGCTCCATAAAAACTCCCCGTACCTGTGTTAAAGCCCGAGTGGCTTTCTCTGCTTCATATTTTGATTTTCGAAGTCGAGCCTTGATTGAATCCACGATTTGGTGGAGTTGAGCTGGCTCATATCCTACTTCTAGTGTTCTGACTGATAGGGGCGCAGTGGAGACTGCGTGCTTCAACTGAAGTGCCTGCTGCACTCCTTGGAGATATATCTCGATCCAACTGTACATCTTCTCTTGTTTAGTATATTTCTTCTCTACTATATCCATCGCAACATCATTCAGAGCTGCAATGATGAAGTTGAATTTGTCTGGGGTCAGTGTGGTATGCAGCTTAGTCGCGGGAGCTTTGGACTTCTTCCGGGAAGAAGGTTTCTGAGGTGAACCCTTCCTCTTCTTCAAAATATCTTCTTTGTCTCTACGCTTTTGTTTGACTTCTTCTAACTCTTTTCCATCACCCTCTTTCTCTGGCATGATGGAAGCAGTCTTCACCGAGGCACTGCTTAAGTCATGCACTTTGCTGATCTTCTGTCGCATGCTAGGTCCAGATATATCCTGCGCAGTTTCTAGATTGTCTACATCAGATATCTCCGCAGGGTTAGCTGGAACAAGGAGGTCCACCGACTATTCCTTTGTGATCTCCTCCATATCTTCTTCTGTTAATTTATTATAGGACTGTAATTTCTTCTTGTGCTCATCAGCGCGCGATGTGATGTAGAGAAATTGTCTGTCTGCATTGAACTTCATCAGGGACTGAAACCTGTGGAGGGTATTCAAAGTGATGTGCGGTGTAGCCTGGATAACTACTTTCAATTGATTATAATATGAATGAAACACGACATTTGACTTCCATTGTTTATTCATATCGTTCGAGTACCATAGGGTACTGAACTTTGCAACCAACAGTTCAAAGGGTTCGATGTCTAGGAAGGTCGCACCTTCCGTCATTTCCCATGCAATGAATGCGATCAGTATGAGAAGCCAGCTGAAATGGAACTCATACCCTTGGTCCGACGCTTCCCTGCAATCAATCTCTAGCTGGTTTACAAGGTACTGTGTCCAATTCATCTATACACTCTCTGCGCACTTCCCTGTGAGGTCGACTACGAATCCAGTTGCTTGGGTGGGACGGTTCTTGCGAACTAATTTTCTAGCAATTAGTTGACATGCTAGGCACACAACGCCGTTCTGGATAGAGGCTACCTTGTAGCCTCGCATTCCTTTCTCAACATCTCCATACATTTCTTTAATCTTCTGTGCTAATGCTCTGTTCGTGGTCTTTCCAGGGTAAAAATCATGTGGGCCAAGGCCTTGCATGCTCATCTCGGTGATCCGATGGATCAAGGTCGGATCCACTATGATACATCAATTCAACCATAAATATCCTCCATGGTAACAGGATAACAACAACTTAACACATGCGTTCACTTCTTGATGTCATCCGAAGTGCGATATCTTCACAACATTAAGCAGGGTAGATTGTGCGAGCTTATCGATCCAAGGCTGGGGGATAATATTAGAATTATTGCCTTTCATATTGGTTAGATACTTATGCGAGGCGAGCATACTGTAAGCTTTACGGTCTCCAAGGTTGAAGTCACTAAACTTCAGCGCTGCTATCTTATCCTGGTCTGTGCGAACTTCTTGTATCCCTTTCGGGACGTACGCAGTGACCAAGGCATAGTCAAAATCTCTAGGCACGCTATCTTTGTTCACTATGCCACTCAGAGGAGGTATATGCATAGGTAAGATTCTTGGAATCAACTTAGCATTTGCGAGATTGTCTCTATGCTTTGTTCTCGTCTCTGTCGTGATTCTGGAAGTTCCTGCTCTGCGAGTAGTTGATGAGGAAGCTTGGACTCCTTCTATCGATGATGCTTTCACACTTGCAAACATCCTTCTTTCCGACATGACTTTCTCGGTCCTGAGATCAGCGAGTACTTCCTTCATAGATTCTTCAAGTGCGCTAAGCTCTTCGGACATACGCGCTCAGGATTAATAATATCGGGTTCACGAAGTAATGTAGACACGATAATAACATGGAAAGTAAGGGCGTAATGATCATTGGACAATCTTAACCAAGGTTGCGAGCTCAAAATCTCGATTTGGCAAAAGTGTTCTTCATGCATGGCACGATGGGATAAATAGGAAACTCAACAATAGATTGCTTGCAACAGGTATGAGGTTTCATTTACTCTTGTTCTATCCGTTATTGCGCAGTCCAATGGTCAGGTGATGAGCCATAAATGTTTTTCCAGTCATTCAGAGCATCAGTCGAACGGATGTATCATCCCCAACGACTATATTGCTTCGGCACGACGAAGTGACCTATGTCGTTGTTCTGATATCCCGACGAAGCTCCCATTCTGCAAGTTTTCTTTCTGTGATTCCCCCTCTGGGGCCTTCTGTAAATTTTCAATATTATCCCTCTTCTTACTTATCTTTCTAGCCTTCTTTCCAGTAATATTCAGCTCGGTCTGTCTTTTTTCATTCTGATTCCTATCTTTTTTTAGCATAGTCACTGAGCGCTGTTGAGGTTCTTTCCTAGGACTCAGGGGTAATATTTCTTCTTTGTCTGGGATAGGTACTTCAGTCTTATGGGGGTATTCCAATGATCTTGTATCTATGACATAAGGATTTCTAGTGCGAAATAGCTTCGATCTGTTCTTCCGTTCTTCAATCAACTATGCGATTCTTCTGGTCATGAATTCTTGTAACTCTTGTTTCTGTTGTTCCAAAACTTATGCTTCTTCCTTTTGTCTATCTTGATCTCTATCAATCCAAGGTTTTCCTAGTAACATGGTAAACGGGGCACTGTCCTCAATAAATTTAATAATCTCAAAATCTTCTTCAATCAAAGTTCCATTGGCATTCATAGATATCTGAGTGATCCTTCCACATAGGTTTACCAATTTTCCTCTGAATAGTCCTATTCCTCCTAATGAAGGAATGATAGCAGGCCTCCCTATAGCTTCCCGATTTCTCTCTATCATGATATTCATCTGTGTTTCCTTATCCAAAACACAATCAATGTCGAAGTCCCCTATTCTTACTTCGATGAATTCTTTTTCTTTAAAGATCTCTGATAACCTAACATGTCGGTGGTCATTCAAGGCTTCTTTCATCTGTAGAAATACTTTCACTGATTCTCTCTGGGGTTCTTCTATTTATGGATCTGCCTCTTGGTTCATATTCATTCCTTCAAGCTTAGCAATCATTCTGGGGCAATCCAATACTTCATGGTCTAGAGATTTACAACAAAGACAACTAGGCCTTCCACTAGGGAATTCCTTAGCTAGATGTCCCAGTTTTCTGCAACTGTAACAGAGGGATAATCCTCTCTTTCTTTTAAATGATCCCCAACCTCTTCTGTACTGTGCACTGGGATCATGGTAGCTAACCTGCAACAAATTCTTTTTAGGATCCTGCATCCATTTGTTAGTCCAAACATTCTTTCTATGCATAGGTATAACATATATATCACTATTCTTATCAGATATATTCATATCAAACCTTATTTCATCTATTACTGCCCTAGTTTTTAAGCTAGGACATAATCTATTAGACATACATAGATCCATGCTTTAGAAACAAAAATTTCCACTTATCTTACTTTTACAGAGTACAAAGCTTCCAGATCTTAAAACTTTTAACTATTCTTACCTTTATCAGAGCACATAGCTTACAGATCTTACCTATTTTAATCAGACAATTCCACTTTTACCTTTCTTATAGCACAACGCATTCAGATCTTACTTATTTTCTTCAGTATCAACCTCTTTTCTTGCAGATCTGGCCTTTCTTTCTTTGCACAAAGCTTCACAGGTCAAGTAGGATGTTGCACACTAGGGAAATAGATCTATGCACAGAGCTTCCATGGTTTCAGATCGAATATTTTCACAAAGCTTCTTCTTCTTTAGTTCCCAGCAATCACAGTTTCGGTCCTGACAATGGAACCATTTGTTGGCACAAGGGAACACCTAGGGTTCAACGCTACAACAACGCACCAAAAAAACCCTAACTATCGGTCCTTTCAGCAACACCTGCAAAGCAGATGAAGTCTCACTCGAGGTAGAGGCAGGGGTGGTTGCAAGACTCAGGTGTCTGGAACCTTAGTTGGGGCACATATTTGTGATTATATTGCTTACAGAGAACTTAGCACTGATCATTACTCAATATTCAACCCTTATTATACTTCGCAGATAGCACGGAGCATCACAGTATTTACTTAGATCTAAGGTATTTCATCACTTAGCAATAGTAAAATAGATCAGATCCGGTAGATCATCACTAATCATCTCCATACATGTTAGATCTAACATTCACACACCTCTAAGAAGCACAAAGCATAAGTACATCTATCTAAATATATCAAAGCACTTAACAAAAGAAGGGATAAACACATCAAATCGAAGCACAAAGCATAACACACAGAATTACGTGGTTCACCCCCACCCTGGGGCTATGTCCAACGAATCTTCTTCTTTATTAGCATCTTCAATTGGTTACAGCACAAAGCCACCAAAAACCTTCTTTGCATAGGACAAAATATCTGCGCAGCTCGCTAGATCCTTATTTCTTGCGCTACAACACAAAGCCTTCCACAACGACTTGCACTTAGCTCTGCAAGCCTCTTACAGTCATGCACAGAGCACTTCAAAAATCTATTAGCACTTAGCTTACATGACATACATCTCTATCCTCTTCCGATAGATGCCTAGCTATCTATTTATACATTACAAAAGTGGGCCTAAGCGTGGGTAAACCCACGGGCCAACATCCCTTTCCCATTACATATTCCCCAAAACCCAAAAGTGACCCAAAAGTGGGTCGAGATTCCACAATCTATGCTTCGTTTGGAGCTCCATCTTCGACAGGCTGTCGAAGTCCCAAAAATGGTCAAACATGACCAAGTATCTCCCAAAACTTGGTCAAGGGTCAACACCATTCCTGTTTCGGACATCATGGCCCGTTTATTTTGTTATTTCCAGAAGGGTTAGGGTTTTTTCATATGGTTTTGTCCCATGTCCAGTTGTGAAATTTTCCCTATCCTAAGCAAGAAACCCCTTTTCTTCAAACTGTTAGACTCACTCATGGAGCCCATGGTTCATTTTGAACCAGATGGTCCCAGAATCGTCCAGTCCTGTGACGATTCCTCACACTCATTAAAATGATAGGATGGTGGGAGTTTATCCATGCTTTTCATGGCCACAATGTCAAAGTTGATAGGGATTTTTCCCAATCATTCAACGACTAGATTGCTCACATGGGAGATTTGTAATTCCATGTAAGTGAAGTATGGATAGTCGAAGCCACCCATTTGCCACTTGTCGTTAAAAAACATTCCTTGGAGAAAGATGATTGCGTCCAAGAAATCAAGCTACCACAACAAAGGTATGGTGGTGACCCTGTTGAAAAGGAAATGGAAGACACATGTCTTCATTATTAGGCAATTCATTACATGTGAAGGTCGATATGGATTGGTGTTTTACTATCACATTCAACTCTTAATGGAATTCCTTGGGTATGCGTCAAACTTTCCCAATAACCTCTTGAAAATCCTCACGAAGATGTCTAAATTTTACCAAAGGGGTTTTAAGAACCCTGATAGGAGCCTTTTCCATTATGGCTTAATTAGACTATTGATTGAATTTAGGCTCTCTTGGATTGGGGATTCTTTGGAGGATTTCATTTTGAGAAATTATTTCTTGGAAATCTTCACTCAAGCAGTTAATGTCCCTTTAGGGGAAGGAAATCATCATGGGATCCCTGAAGCTCCTAGGGTTGTACACGAAAATGGCTCAGATGATGTTATTGTAGATGAAACCCTTCCTTTCACCTCTGTTTCGAATGATGGAACGATTGACCAGAATATTCATCAAAACCTGATTGTTGATCAATTTTATAAGTCATCCCCTAATGATAATTTTCATAGGACACACCAAGGGGATTCCCATCATGATAATGATGATTTTTCTGTGCAAGTAATTGCTCAGGTTACTCGAAACATGGCTAGAAAATTCAAAGCCGATCTTTGTGGTGATAATCCTAATCATGTAGCAACAAAAAGAAATGGTAACTGCAATATGATCCTAAGGCACAAACTAAAGTTCATGGAGTTAACCAATTCACCCAATGAGTTAATCATCCCCTGAGTCAAGACCCTGCCACCAAGAAACTACATGGTGATAAATTTTTAGAAAAGGAAACCAATGATAATTTTAATAACAAACAATAGACTCAAAATTTATCTCATATCATCATAAATAAATTGTAGAAACTTTCCAACCCCGATTCCCCAATCGATATTGACGATGAAGACAAACTAGAATCTGTAGTAAAGAATCCCTCCCAAAGACCAAAATCTGAAAAAGATGTTCAATGTGATTTTGTATGTAATCTCCCACCTTTTCTCAGAGGTTTTGATCAGTTCCCAGGCATTGGCTTAGGTTAAAAAATGGGTTTCCTGGTACTATTCCCCCTCCTATTGATCATCAACCTACCGATGGTGAGGAAAGATCAAGTCAATGCCTTCATTGTTGGTTTTGGATGGAGAAGTACCATTTGGTCATGGATTTTTTTAAATAAAACATGGATCGAATACAAAATGAGAACAAACACCTAAAGAAACAAAACGGTTTGTTAATTGAGTAGCATGAAATATAAATTGTTGAGATGAAAAATAAATTAAAATTTGTTGATGGTCCAGTGGTGATCCAATCTACAAGAGTAAATGTCATTATTACTTCTGAATTGCAGAATTTGACTAATTCCAAACCATGATACCCAGTTTAGTTTTCCATGTTTGAGATTTCTTCTTGCATGTGCTTATATGATTGGTGAGTAACCATTTTTTCAAATTTATGAGTTTAAATTGATATTATTTGATATTATTATTATATTTATTTATTTTAAATTGGTTATGATTTTCTTAATTTAGAGCAACTACAAAATCATAGATTATGTATCTACTCTTTAAAAATTTTAAAATGTATAAGTCATTGAGTTATCTTGTGATGTTGGTTTACATGTATAAATGATGAGATATGTAGATGGTCATGATGTGATTTTCATGTCCAAGTTTGTGAATACAATGAGTTCAATTATGATTTTGTCACGTTAGTTAGTATGTCTCATTTGTTTTGATGTATATTGAGACAAGCTTGTGAACTATGTCAATACATTCGGGTCAATGAACTTTTGTCTCAAGTTGTTATATTGTTATGTTAGTTATATTTGTTTAATTTTAGAATTCCTCATCTAGTTTATAAGATTGAATCACCAAACTAACATGGGTGGTACCCAAATTTGAGAGATTATTGTTTATATTTTAATTTTAGAATTCCTCATCTAGTTTATAAGATTGAATCACCAAACTAATATGGGTGGTACCCAAATTTGAGGGATTATTGTTTATATTTGGTTATTGGTTATGTTATCGATCCTTTTTATATCATAACTCTATTGATTATAAAAAGAGTATTGATTATAAAAAGAATACGATGAGATATGATTAGGGGAAGAGGAATGATGAACATATAATGAATTTTACTTATGAAGAAGCAATGAAAATAACTTTCTATTCAGGTTTATGTAAGTGTTGTATATGAATGTTTTTCAATGCATGTTTTATAGTAATCTATTTTTTATTATTCATTATTTTTCCATGAATCATTTTCAAATAAAATATTAATTTTATTTCATATTTTTAAATTGTTATTTAAAGATAAATGCATGTTTTATAGTAATCTATTTTTTATTATTCATTATTTTTTCCTGAATCATTTTCAGGGAAATATTAATTTTATTTCATATTTTTAAATTGTTATTTAAAGATAAATGGTTAATGTTTTAAATGATCATTTCTGCTTACATATGGTTAATGGTTCTTTTTCACATAATTCAGAAATTACCAAGCTTTATTTGGTAGTGTCTTTGTTTAACTTCTTGAAATCTCAAATTGTGTAATTTCTGTCCTCGGCTAGCAAAAATGATTTTTTCTTATAGCTGATAGGTAATTATTTTGTGTGAATGACAATCCAGTTATTAGATTTAATTAGTGATCTTGGTCGCGATACTCCTCTTTTCTTTCTTTAGGAGTATTTTCTGTTGCAGCTAAGTTTTCCTAACTTTAAATATTAATCAATTATTCTAAGGTTTTAACTAAATTGTTGAGATCAGTTTGATTAGCCTCAATCTTTTCACATTTAAAGTTAGTTTTAATTTCCCTTTTCAGTATGCTTACTAATTTAGGAATTGTTTCTATATTAGTACATTGTTTGAATTTTATAATTTTATAATCTTTCTATCTTTTTCATGAGATTTAGTTTAGTGAGTAAAACTTTCAATTCACAAGATTTCCAGAATATTGTAAATCTTGTACAAAATTTCATTTTTTTCTTTCATTAGAGTAGTTATTATAAATATTTTATATTGATTCATAATTAGCATGTTAGTTATATATTAGTTAATAAGGTCCTTGGATATTTTTTTCACCTTCTCTTCTCTAATGAGCAGAGATTCTTTTATTCTCTAAAGGAGTCATAAAATCCGTCAAGAACAACCATACCAAACAAATTGGGTTTTTCTCTAAGGACCTTGTACTGTTTGTCTCCTCTTAGTTGACAAGTGGTCAATTATGCCCGTCAAAACCCCGATCTAAAACTATATTTGTTAGCTCATTTTTCCTTCTAGGCAACCAATGCTATAACCATGTGCCAAAGCTCTAGTTGTTGGCTCCTTTAGATTTCATCACATGTCCATGCGCTATGACCAAGCTCTAACATTATCAGGCGCTTAACTTCTCGTAAGCCATAATACCTTTTTCTACCTTCATTTTCCACCGTTGATTGTCGCAGAATGAATGATCCTAATTTCATTTCAAAATATTGTAGTTGGAGCTATACTATGGAATGGACCTCCGAGATTTAACTCCGATGGACAGTTGATCTCCTTTAAATCTCCCAACCGATGGACGATTATGATTTTCCGTCGAAACTCCTCATGGCTTCTACACTCCAAATTATCCTACGCCATTGATCCTTCACTTTTGGTCTCCGCCCTTCATCTAGATTCCTCCAATGATCGGACTCCAAACACTAATCAATTTACATCGTCGATCTGTTGTAAGATCTACAGTTACACTCACTGGTCTTTGTTTCCTTTGCACCAGCTATTCAGCAGATGATTGTACGTATCCGCCATGAGTTTAGCTCACAGTTGTTGATCCAATTCATTCCAAATATACCTCGGTCATTCATTGGTATTTTTCTGTCGTAGTTCTTCCAAATTATGGACTTTAATGGTTCTGCTACGAGAGTCAATAATTTGAGTGCTTTTTTAACTCTTTGAGGTCACAAGTTCAAATCCAGAGGGGGTAGGGTATGTATACTTTTGTAGACTTTACCAGTCAAAGGCGGGGATCCCTTGTCCCACAAACAAGGGGGTCTCATACACCAATTTGGTGTGCTATCTTGACGGTAACCTTAAAAATAGATTATTATTATTATTATTACTTCTAAATATTCACTCTAATGTTGCCACATGCACATGGACTCCTTAATGACAATTGATATCCTTACTCACGTGAACAACATACACCATTGATGGGAGGGCCTTCATCGGAGTATTATCCAATATATGACTCCAAAATATTAACTCTGAAATGCTTTGATGCTATCCCGTCAGACCCAAACTCAGAACTGATTCTGGCCATTGATCTAGATAAATATCTATTCAAGATTAAATCTCATCCATACGTTCTTTAACACTTAACCGAGACCTTGACACTACAATTGATGGTCACGATTATTCCTCGTCCTATTCGAACGGTCACTATTCTTCATACCTACAAAAGGATTCAATTTTCCTTTCACACAATTAGGATTAAAATTTGTTTCAATTATTAACTCTGCCTTGATCTATATCAATTTGGGATCATTGATCGTCTAGTGATCGATGATCAAATATCACGATTTATTCTTTTCTTGTGGATTAATGGATTTCACACACTTAATCCCAAAACCTGCATCACAACTCTGCATAGTCCAATATGGACTTTAAACACTTGACATAGGGACATCAATACGATAGAAATACATCCAATCTCAAAATAATATAGAGATACCATAAACACAAGAATTTTATTAATGAACTTTTGTACATGGTTTTACAAAGAAAACATTTCTCTACCTAGTTCAAAATTCGAATCTCTAATGGCTCGATTCTCAGAAATCAACCTCTCCTCAACCTTGGCTTGATTCTCCACTAATTTGGTCACACCCACATGCCCAAAGGTTTACGAATTTAAACCAAAAGTAATGTGAACCATAATTAGTTCAGATCCACAAAATCCTCAACCTCAACTATCTCCCACAACTCTCAATATCTACTCCATAAGGAAGACATGATTACATTCATATAAATTTCAACAAACCCTATCTTGCGGAATTCTTTTAGAATTAATAAAACAAAGGATTTTTATAATAATTGAAGACCCCCCTAGGTCTAGTCAAACTAGGTTTCTTTTGGAGGAAAAATGCTCATGCATCACAATATTTGGTCTTCATTGGGAAATTGGATATTCTGAATATCAACTTCCAGGTCCATATCTTCTAGAGAAGCTTCAATTTCAGGTACGTGTTATTCAACTTCCTTCTATTCAATTTCCTACTGAGAATTAGTCCTTTTTACTTTCACTTGAAGTTTGTGTGGTTTTTCCAATTTTCCTTGCGGAGGGTTTTTGTCACCTCCATCACCTAAATTATTTGTTGAAGACTTTCTCTATTGTGATATTTCTGATTAAAAATATTTTTGGGTGGGCCATTCTTTTGTCAGACAATGGGAGATTGAGAACCCTTTTCATTCGATACTTTTCCCTTTTGTTTGTATCGATCTATTGTACTCACAATGGTTTCAATATCATCTCTTATTTTCTCAACAAATTGTGTTAGAGAATCATGAATATCACCTTCTTTGTCTCCAAAAATGAATGTATTAGTAAGTGACTATTGGATTACTAAGAGGGGGGTTGAATAAATAATAGTGTTTTTTAATCCTTTTTAACCACAATATATATAAGTGTTGTTATACTTATGATCAGTTTACCAATATCATTCAACACATTTAGAATAAATAAATCATGAACAATGAGCAATCATACAGATACACAGTACACCAGTATTTTTACGTGGAAACCCAATGCAAGAGAAAACCACATAATATTTTTTATTATATTTCTTTAAGAAGTACATTCATTGAAAGCACCGACTTCCTTTGTTTTCCATCTCCAACTAGGAGGAGGCTCCAACCCAATAGATTCTCAGGCTATAACCTGATGGAAGCTCCAACTCCCCAATTCTCTGGCTCCAACTAGAATGAGGCTACAACTCCCTATGTTCTCCGACTACAACCACCTATCCTCGCCCCGTCCAAACCTCCCTGAAGTATATATGCAAAATGTAGAAAACTTGTCACTATCACTGAATCAACTTTGTCATTGTCACAACTGTCACTAAAAGCATGTTCCAACCTATACCAATCTTCTTCAAACTTTCTTGTAGATCCATGACCAGTCTATTTTACAACTCGTGGATGTTCGCGCCTTTCCTTAATAAAAATCGTGGGTATCGACGCCTCTATTTTTTGCAACTCATGAACTAGAAAAAATATCTTCTAGCATCACAAGTGTTGTCTCTGTCACTCTATATGTTTCCCTGTCTTAGTCTCTATCATTGTCTTATCACTCTATATCTTCTCACAAACTGGTTGATCTGATAGAAACAATACTCATCCAATATCCAAGTAGATATAACACAATCATGTACTAGGTTCATACATATGTCTTACTAAACTTATGTAATATACAAACCCCTTACATTGAACATACAACAAACCCTAAATGTCATGCAAACCTAGCGTGTACTGATAACACTATGTATCAACCATAAACCCTTAACCATACTCCAAATAACATAGGATATGTCTTAATAAGATTCTCAATGAAGTATCCCAACAAGAAACAACCAATACAATAGCATTGTATCTTTGTAGATTTATCTTGTACAAAATATAGTGTACAAAAAATAGTCCCTCAAGGACAAAATCTCAATCTCCCATGAGCATATAAAAACATTCACCAAGGATATACTTTAGATAAGCATATAACATACCTTTTGTTACTATAGATAGTTCGGTTATACCTTCTTACTGTTAGATCTTCATGTAGCTTCTTATTTGCTCAACAACCTGTCACTGAAGATAGATCTGATCTTCCTTTTCATCTTTTTCCACAAATACATGTTTTTATCTTCATTAAACCTGTGGGTATCCACAATTTGTCCCACTGTGGCTTGCGGATGTCCGCTCCCTTATAGTACTGCAACTTGCAGATGTCTGTTGGAAGATTGGTTGTCGTCATTGATGTCAACCCTAGTCATGGGTTTTGGATCGTAAGATTGATAAAGGTATTTGGACATTAAGGAAAATGCACATGCATATACAACACCCATGAATGGATATTATACATCATGTTGTTTCTGGTGGAATGTGGCACGTCATGTGGATCCTCATGGTTGAGGAGAAATGAATTTTTGAAGATGACAAAGTGAATTGAAGAAGGAAGTACATGTAGGCCCTGAAGATAATTAAAGAAAATAATTACAAAATAAGAAAGTGTGAGGTCGGCCCTAATGTTAAAAGGAAGTGACATAAATGGTATAAATAAACATCATTATACATTCATTTGATACATGTCTAATTTCAGAGGAAATAAGAAGAAAAGAAGGCCGGATTTCAAGGGAGGATGAAGTCTTTTGGTGATGTGTTCTAAGGTATGCTATTTTTAGGTCATCTTACCATTTTTGCTATAACGTTTTTTCTAAAACGATTCAGATGGTGAAATCGCTATGGTATTGAGAAGACATATAAAGGTACCTCTGGTAAAAATTTCATCTCTTGATTCACTATAATTATGGATATACACTCTGTGGAAGATAGGGTTTGTGACCAGTCCGGAAGCTAGTCAATAAACAGGTGTTCCGGGTAAACAATCATAACTTCTTCATACATAATCCAAATGAAGTGGGACCACTTCCATTGGAAAGAGTACAGACTTTAGTTTCTTGTGTGTGAGTTTCCAAATCGTATGTTAAATATTGAGTGCGGGGCATGCTGTACAAGTTGGGTCTTCTGAATAGACCAGAATTGAATAAAGTCTACCATTATTTCTATAACCTCTTTTTGGGGAGGATTCAAGGAGTGAAAATTGGAGGAGTTTCAAAGAATACATTGAGTAATATTATCTACAGGATCAGAGTACTCCAAGAATTGAAGAATTGCAGAAATTGAATAAGTTTCACGAAGCATTATCAGGTTCTATGTGATGATTGGTTGATGGTGATGATTTACTGTAAAGTTTTATTATTTCTCATATATTCTTGGGTGGAAGGAAGGGGCAAGGATGGAGAGTTCAAATCTCTCTTGATATTGAAGGATTGTATCTTCCTCTTGGATTTTATCCCTCCCTTTACATTTGGAATCTGTAGCTACCTTTGGAAGTCATTACTTCCCTTGAACAAAAACTATTGATTATTTCTCATATATTGTGCATGGTGTATTGTGGTGTATTGGTGCAACTCTTATACTATTGTTCATTTCTCATTGGATATAATTGAATGGTTTAAGTATAAGTTGAAAAAGGTTTTTAAATTGTACTTGATATTGATTCACCCCCCTCTCAGTATCAACAAATGGTATCAGAGCGGGTTACCTTCAGTGCAGTTTAACCACTGGAAGGAAGATCCTATGCAGAAATGGAAGACAACATTCCAAATGGGATTCCACCATTTGATGGAAGGAATTTTGAATACTGGAAAAATAGAATGGAAACTTACTTGAAAGCTCTTGGGGCAGATGTTTGGTTCTCAGTTGCTTCAGGATACAATGCTTTGAAGAAACCAAAGACTGCAGCTCAGAAGGAAGCAGAAAAGAACAACAAACTGGCAATAGATACCATCCTGGATGGATTGACAGATTCAGTGAAATCCAAGGTGGGATCATGTGCATCAGCAAAAGAGATTTGGGACAAGCTACAAGACCTTTATGCAAGGGAAGAAGCAGAAGAAGAAGAAGAAGTTCAAAAAGATTACAACATTTCAGATTTCAAAGAAGAAAATAGAGGTTAGTTCTTTTTCTTTAATTGTGAAGGAGTAGGACATGTTGAATTTGAATGTCCTCATCCAAGGATTGAAAGAGATGACAATGAAGAAGAAAAAAATCATGAAGTAGAAATAATTCAACAAGAAGATGAGAATCTTAAAAAATTGAAGCATGTTGAGATTGAAAATAGCAAGCTCAAAGACACGCGTAGAAAACTAAGAAGTGAATTGGGTAGTTATGAAAAGACAGTTGAAATCTTAAAGAAACAATTAGAAGACTTTCAAAAACTAAGAGAAGAAACCATTTCCTTGATAACTCTACTCAAAGAAGCAAGAAGAATAACAGAAGTAAAGAAAGTCCAAATGATAAAGAAAGAAGAAGATTGTGAGAAACTTGAACAAGAAGTTGTCTCATTGAGGAAGAGCTTAAGAAACTCTCAAGTGCCAAAAGAATTAACACATCTTGGCTGCATGGGTGAAACTTCATACAAAGAAGATGCAAATACCAACAAGAAGGTTTAAAAAAGAGTTACACAAACAGTTGATGAGAAGTGGACCAGGATACCAGAAAGAATGAATGATTACAAAAGAGATGAATATCCAAGAAGACCTCCTACCTTCAGGAATCAAAGAAGCTTCAATCAGTATGAAGGAAACTATAGAAGAGTAGATCATGAAACCAGATGGACTACATCACAAAGAAGGTCACTTACTCCCAGGTATCAAAATTTCTTTCTTGGTCATTGTTATACTTGCAAAACTTTTGGACATAAGACAATTAATTGGAGAATCAATGAAAGGAACAAATATGCAAGAAACATGAATGGTGTAAACAAAAGATATGGAAATAATAGTGGATTTGTCAACAGAAGTTATAATTCATTTTACCCGTTGATGGACAAAAATATTGTATGCTACAAATGCAATTATCTTGGTCATAAAGCACGAGATTGTAGATATATGAATGAAGATGTCCCTATGCCAACCACAATATGGAGAAGGAAAGAGATTCCAAACAATGAAGATTATCGAATAGCATTGACCACTGAAGAATGTAAAGAAGAATATGAATGGTACATAGACAGTGGATGTTCTTCACACATGACCGGGGATCAAGACAAATTCATCATCTTGAAGAGAAAGGGTGGCAATGTTGCATTTGGAGATGACTCATCTGCCAAAATACTTGGAGAAGGTGTAGTAGAGCTTGGAAGAAAAAAATGTAAAAGCAAAGAATGTTTTATTGGTTGAAGAATTGAATCATAATCTACTCAGTGTTAGTAAAATGTGTGATCAAGGATACACTCTTATGTTTGATTCCCGAAAATGTAAAATCAGAGAAAATAACTCAGGAAGATTGGTTGCAACTGCAACAAGAAGACCGAACAACATATACAT
>ML798082.1:0-39542 GCA_009831015.1 Picea engelmannii
ACACTCAACTCTACAAGGAGGAACAAATAGTGGAATCAACCCACTGGATGTTGGTAAAACTTAAGCACCTCCAATCAGGTATTATCTACCCTATATGCAATATTTATATGCCTAATAATTACTGGGAAAAGAGGGAATGCTGGGAAACGCTAATGAAAATTAGAGAGTTAGGTGCCTAAGAAAACTGCATTATAGCAGGGGATTTCAACACAACACTTCACCAAGGGGAAAAAAAGGGAGGTTCCTCTGTTAGGGACCAGTTTCGGGAACATATGGAGGATTTGATCTCAGACCTAGATCTATTTGACATACAACCCTCCAAAGGGAAATATACTTGGAGCAACAAAAGGACAGGGGTGGGTCACATAACCACTAAACTGTACTGTTTCCTCATCCACATCCCTCTTCTCTTCCACCCACTCTCCATCTCCTCCCAAATAGTGTCTTGGGGCATCTCAGATCACCGACCAATAACACTTTCTCTTGTAAAAGCATAAAACATGGGCCCCATTCATTTCAAATTCAACCCTTTGTGGTTGGACTCACCATACTTCCTCCCCCTAATCTCCTCAATTTGGTCTACTTGGGTGGAAGAAACCCCTGTGTATATTTGGGAGCAAAATCTGAAAAATACAAAGCAAGAAATAAAGGATTGGGCCGAAGATTTCTTCAAAAGCACAAAGGAGGAAGTAGAAAGACACAAAAATAATTTAGAAGAGCTACACATTGTAATGGAAAACAATGAAGTACATTCCAGACACCTCGAGTAGGAGAAAAATCACTTTCAAAATTACATAAGGGAACTCCACAATGAAGAAAAGGAATGGAGACTAAAATCTAGAGCTTTGTGGCTCCAAGGAGACAAAAATACCTCCTTTTTTCATAAGTGGGCCAAAGAAAGACAACACAATAACACAATGGATGAAATTCAAAAAGCCACATGAGAAGTAATTAATTCCTTTGAAAAAATAAAAAAGGAATCCTCCTCTCATTTTAAAAATCTTTATACCCAAGATTTAGCAAATAATAAAGAATAGAGTATGCAGTTCATGGAACCGGTCCCACAGTTGATAACAAATTAGGATAATCAAGAACTGACAAAGGTAGTCACAAAAATGGAAGTTAGAACAATTGTCTTCCAATTTGACCGAGATAAAGCTCCTGGGACAGATGGTTTCACTCCCCACTTCTACATTAATTGTTGGGAAATCATTAAAAAGGACCTGCTCCATATGATTAGATATGTCCAATCTACTTGCAAGCTAGGAGGAGCCACCAATACCTCATTTCTTGCACTGATCCCTAAAGCTAAAAATGCAATCACTTTTGATCGTTTCCATCCCATTTCGCTTTGCAATGTTTCCTACAATATTCTCACCAAAATTATAGCCAACAGGATAAAACACCTTTTCCCAAAGATAATTCTCCCCAATCAAGGGGGCTTCGTGACCAAAAGATGAATTTGGGACAACATAATTATGGTCTAGGAAGCTATTCACACCAGTGTTATGAACAAAGAAAAAGGAATGATAATCAAAATTGATATGGAAAATGCCTTTGATCGAGTGAAGCATGAATTCCTCTTTGATGTGCTAAACAAATTTGGCTTTCACAAATCCTTCGTATCCTGGATCAAGGCTTGTATCTCATCCCCTTAGATAGCGTCATTAATCAATGGCCGCCCAACTCCGTTTTTTCAAGACGCAAGAGTTCTTAGACAAGGGTTCCCTCTCTCTCCTCTGTTGTATGTTATTATGGAAGAAAATCTAAACATAAGACTGGAGCAAGAGAGAGCCACGAGAAATATTCTAGGATTGAAAATCGCTAGGGGCGTCAGAAGGATAAATAACTCACAATTCGTTGATGACACTCTACTTCTTGGAGGAGCTTCTCAGACAATGGGCCAAAGATTCAAACTAGTCCTGGACCAGTATGAACAAGCTTCGGGGGGACTTATCAACAAACTTAAAATTCAAATTTATGCATGGAACATAAAAGTGGGAACAATGGATATAATAGCCAACATCCTCCAATTATCCTTTACGACTGACTGAAAATACTTCAAGTATCTAGGCACTCCCATTAGTATCAAATCCCTCCCCAGGGAGGCGTGGCAGGTAATACTCGAAAAAATTAAAGATCAATATGAAATTTGGGGAACCATGTGGCTAAATCCAGTAGGCAGGGTCATCTTAATAAAAGCAATATTATCTTCCTTTCCAATTTTCATCCCTCTATGCTCCAATGGGAATCAAAAAATAAATGGCCAAAATTACAAGGAAATTTCTTTGGCAAGGAGGCAAGGATAATGAAAAAAAATTCCATATGGTAAATTGGGCTATTACCTGGGCCCCTAAATAAAATGGGGGGTTGGGCATTAGGGACTCGGAAAGGATAAAATTAGCACTGGGAGCCAAGCTAATTTGGCGTGTAATCAAAGGTGAAAAAGAATGGTGGAAAAAATCATTATGCAATAAGTACCTATCCAAAGTCAGAAAAATATTCTTGGAGGGAGTAGACCTTGGGCAATCAGGCTCCCCCATATGGAAGCTAATTCGGGCGTTTGTACCGCTAATTCAATCCCACCTCAATTGGAACCTAGGGAATGGAAAATAAATAAAGATTTGGGAGGATAAATTCTTAAAGACGGGGGTACTTTCTAGCATTCCTTCTCTGAACCATTTCAATCTCTGGTTGTCCTCTTCTAGATAATCCACCCTCTATGATATTTCAAATTGGCATCAAAATGGCACCTGGGAAAGCTGGAATCTGGGCGAGCTTCCTCCCCTCTTGAGAGACGAAGCTAAGCAGTTCCTTCTGGTGATCTGTGGAAATGCCCCAGTCTGCCTCAGTCAAAAGGAAAACATAAGTTGGGGGAAATCAGGGTACACAGTGAAGATGGGCTACACGCATATCTTAGAAGACTGTGCTATCCCAACCAAATCTGCCATCTGGGAAGAGATATGGAGCCCAAACAGCCTCCCAAAAATAATCATCTTATGTTGGCAATTGGCTCATAATAAACTCAGGCAAAAATTAGAACAAAAGAGGCTATATGGGACTGTTTAGATGTGTCCTATGTGCCAATATCTTGGAAAGCACCGATCATTTGTTCCTAAATTGCAATTTTACTAAACAGGTGATGAAAAACATTTACCTTGAATTAGTCCCCCAAATCTCAAGGCCGACAAGTAGCAGAAGCCTGATTGGTAAATGGGGAAAACATTACAAAGGATCACTTCAGAGGAATCTGAATCTAAGTCGAGCCTGGAAGGCCTCAATAAAATTTGTATGCTGGAAAATTTGGCTGGCAAGAAACAAAATAATTTTCAAAGAAAAAACCATCTCCCCCCTTGTAGTTGCGATAAATGAAATCAACCAACTAAGGGAGTTTATATCGTCCAAGAAAACAACAAGTTGGGAAGGGGATCCTTTGAGAACAGAAGAAGAATCATGGTTAAACAAACTAAACCTCTCAGATGCCCCCCTCACCTATTTTCCAAAAATGACTTCATGATGGTAGCTTCAGTTCTCACCTCAAGAGTTAAAAAGTTGGCTAAATACTCAAAAGAGTCATGTTCTATGTTTTGATGGTGCTTATAAAGGGAACCCAGGGGAGGTAGGTGTGGGAGGAGTTTTGTTCAGCCCTAGAGGACAAAGGCTGCTAACATACTCATGGAATCTAGGCAAAACCACCAATAACTCAGCAGAGGCTTATGCACTTTTCAAAGGGGCTCGAATAGAAAAGGATCGTCAAATCAACCAGATGATCATCCTAGGAGACTCCAAGATGATAATAAATTACTTCATTAAAATAATAAACCCAAATAACTCAATTCTAAAAATAATCATCGATAGAACCAGGGACACACTTTCTTCCATGCTCCCCACCTTCTATCATGTTCGACGAGCCAACAACAGGAGCAAAGATGAGAAGGCTAACAGATCCATAGGCAGAAGTACAAGTCATTTGGAATTTTTGGGTAGGACTGAGTTTATAGAACCCCCCTAATGCCTCTCCAATGCCCCAGCACACTCGCGTCAGCTCTCCACTCAACAACCACCTCCACATGTCTCTTCAGGGCAACAAATCCTCAGAACGAACTCCCATCATGCCTAGGGGATCTGAGTACTTAGCCAGATCTCGGAACATGAGAAGTGGTACGTCGTAGCCCACGAATATGGATATCCAGTGTTGAAAGAGGTTCACTCCTTGTGGGACCCTGCATATGAGGTCACTCCCACCTCACACTTTCACCTTTCCGCTCACCCCTACATTAATCGTGCACGAGATAACATAATGGGAAAAGATTGAAGTAAGGATCCACAACATGTGGATCTTGGTAGAGAATTCCACCTCACCTCATGGGCATCATTTTTCACGTTCAAGAATGGCTACCATAAGGGGATTACAGGAAGGACAAAGCCTAGTTCATTATTTTTACATCCCGAAGAAATGTTGTGAAATAATAAGTGTGTCCGACGAAGGGATACGCACAATAAATTCAAGCCAGATTTTACAAAGAAATTACAAAGAAGCAAAATAAGAGATAAGGACCACGACACAAGCGTGCAATGATAGCATTGGCTCTCCCAGAGGGAATAACAGGAAACACCATCGAGGAGGAATTAAGCATGGAGATTGGAATATGATCCAATTGGAATTGGGCACTTTAAGCAACAATTCAGCCCGAAGAGAAGAAGCCATTGACATAAATCCCAGAGCCCAACATCACATGCAAGACTCATACCTAGGAAAAAAAATTGGAAGCGCAGGTGTAGACCACACCAAAAAAATGAGGAAAGACACGCTAGCCAGTGGAACCGTTAAAATAAATCAGTGCCCAGGACAAGAAAATTGAGAGGAGGAGATGGTGGATGAAAATTTCATCACCACTGAAAATCCGGCCCTAAGATTGGATTCCACAACACCACTCTAAGCTTCAAGATGGAAAACCTATCTCAACATCGAGCCTTAATAAACTAGCTCCAAGATGAGGTTGATTTCTTAAGAAGACAAGGTGAATGATTAGAAGAATTGCATGGAACCAGAGCCCATGATTCAACAGAACAAAGCCAAAGTGAGGAGTACATGATTAGAGTTGTCTTAGTCCTGCCAGACCTAAATGTCACCCTGGACATGCCTCCAGAAGAAGCTGGAGGCCCAGAGGACAAGAATCAGTAAGACGTGTAGACAGTTCCAAAATTTTGTAATTATGGCTATGTCTAGTAATCTCTGAATGTAAGCAATATCTAGAACAACTTGTTTTCTAGATATCAACAATAGTTTTTTTTGGACAGGTCCTTGTAGTAATCTATCATAAATCCTCATAGTTGTTTCCTTGAACCAACACCCCTTTTTGTAAACAACGACTTCGGTTGTGCCTTTTATATATATATATAAAAAATGCAGTTTCTGTAAAAAAAAAAACATATTAAAACCATAATTTTTCATACCCTGAGGATCCCAAACTCAATTTTCAATGTTGAATGATAGGATACCATCCCAATTGAATGATTTTATGGTTTTGGCCACTATGTAGGCCATCGGGAACCATTCCATTATGAAGTGGGTGCTTGTCTCCTCACCATAGAGTCTGCAAATCATTGCATATAATATCATGTTTGGGTCTTTCATATACTGCGTCGAGACATATATCTCCCATTTATTCAATGGCCATTCTTCATCAATGAACCAATATTTTATTAGAGTTTCGAAGTCATTGTGATCAACCCCAAATTTTTCCAGGAATGATTCTTCTAGTGCAACAACAGGTTCCGAGGTTTTATACTGAACCTTGATGTATTTCATCACGAGAGATGAAATTAGAACACCTAAAGCATTTACTGTCAACCATGTATCCTTTTGTAGTTGTGAAAAACACCATTTTGCAACATCATTGTAGGGGAAAAGTTATGGGCGAGCAACCACTATGTGAATGTCACTTTTGTGGATATTTCGATACTCATCGATGTCTTCATCATCTAACGTGAAATACTGTCTTCCATCATTTCTATTCTTGTCGGAAATATTGAGAGAGTCTAGTCCATGAACAGGAGCAGGAACGACATTTATTTTGGCTTTACCCTTCTTGGCATGCATCTGAAACATTTTGCTACTTTTTCAATTCGTGAAATAAAATGAAATTAATTCATTATTTAATTGTTATAGAGAGTAGTGATACCTAATAATAATCTTCGAAATACTTACCCGCTACTCCGAAGACTACAACCCAAAGCACAAATTACTCGGCTTCTGCAACAACGTCATTGGTGCGTTTCTCATGGTATTACATTCAATCAAGATTGATTACTTCTAAACAGGGTTACAATATTCCCCAATTTACCCAATCCCTGTGCAATTAATGCAGAACACGTCACAACTTCGACTTAGTTAGATTTGTACGATGAGCCATAAATATGTTCTCGTATACAACTCAGTAGTTATGGCCATTTTTGTGCTGTTAGTGAGGTGGAGTTAGTAAGTAGAGGGGAGAGTCGATATAGTCCTCGGTGAAAAATAACACGAGGATTAGTTAGCAAGGGTGGCAATGAAATTTTCCAACGATGACATACTTGCATTATCGAATATTTTTGAAGACAAGACTGAAGGATTTCAGTGAGATTACTGGCTCTACAATTGGACCATTTAGGAAAAACCTTTCTCTTTCATTTTGCGTGTAAGGTTAGAGAAAGAGGTAAATTTTAACGATTGATATGTAGTGGTTGGGTGCTAGATTGATCTAGGCCATCTAATGGTTCCAAGTTTATATCGTTGGTGATTTGTTTCAAGCAATATTGTTGTCGACAATTTCCATAGAGAGAACAAGGGTAAAATCATGTTGTTCTCCGACGATGAAATGTGTGAGTGAAAGTAAAATCGCCATGCATTAATATAAATTCCCATGAAATTTATATAAGTGTCATAATGTGGGACAATGAAAGGATGGGGTCCAGCTGGAACATAACACATATTTTAACCCAGGTAAATTCGAAACCAATTATTATTGATCACGTGTGTAATGACGTGGCTCTTGAAATAAAAATATCCTCGCTGGATTTTACAAACAACCCATGAAGGATTTAATTTCACAACGATTCACCGATAACAACGTTGTAAGGGCATCATCATTGGAACTTTAAATTTGAAAACAATGAAGAGTCATATGCCAAGCATCGACGATCTGTGATCGAAGTCATATGGACATGGCTAGAAGGATGTGTAGTTGCAATGGTATTAGAATGCATTAAGTTATTGGGGAGAAGTGGGGCCCAACTTATTTTAATACCAGACTAAGACTAATCGCTTGGTGACAAGCTCCTAAATCTCATACTGATAAAATTTAACTCACAATGGACAAGCTCCTAAAGAAATTCATTGACGACGTTGTTAAAGAATCGTCATCGAGACTTTAACACTTGAGAACAACAAGATGTTGGGAGCCAAGAGTCGATGACATTAATTGAGATCATAAGATTAAGGAGGTGAGGGGCCAAGTAGTTGTGGGTGGTTTCAATTTCAAATAGGTTCCAAAGAAGTTGGGGAAAATTGAAGAAAGAGTCTATTAGGATGGATTCGAGTAGAAACTAGTATATTATGCATCAAATTCGTTTTGGAATCTGCATACAAACATCTATCTTAGAATTAAATAACCATTAGGGTAAAAAGATTAGTACCTTGCAAAATTTTGGTAGTGTAGGTAGCCACTAAAACTCAAGAGATTTAGTGGGATGATGTGTATGTCACAACAAATGGTTACTTGTTGGAAGAACCAGTTATCTCTGTTCCAGATTTACCTTCATATTGTGAATCTTTAACTATATAATTTCAGAAAATTTGATAGGTGGATCTGTACTGTGGACCCCACAAAAATCTCTCTTTCTGAAAATGAGAATGCAATATCAACCTTGATGATATTCAAAATAATACCAGTGAGATAATTAAGGGATGAACTTAGTTTATACATCTGTGAGGATCGAGACACTACATAAGCATGTTCTTGAATATTTGTAGACCGATGTGTGTTCCTCGTCTCTTTTTTCCCGACATTGATTCGCTTCCAGCGAGCGTCCAAAACCATGACGAAGTTGTCTTGGTATCATACAAGAATGGCCCCACTTCCAATGATCATCAATAGCCCCAACGTGTTTACTTGTATTTCCCACACAATTATTAGTGCTTTCAAATTCACATTTATTCAGACTATATATTTCACCCCTTTGATTTGTAATTTATGTATCATTTCTACATAAGGGGTGCTAGGGAAGCGGGGTGATAAAGAGTTGCTTTGATATGCAGGTCTCAATATTTATTTCAACTTCATGGATCCTCTCCAAATAGTTTTTTATTGAGCTGGTCGAGAATAGGGAAGTCTCAAAAGAATTGTCCTGAAGACATTAGTGGCTAGTGCATGTTCTTGTTTATGACTTAGTGAGTCAGTAGTGAGAATGATCACACAGATAACAAATATATTATCAATTTTAAGCATTTGAAACTATTTAAAACATAATATGAGGCTCTTTTGATAACAAATAATCATGAACTCTTTCCCTCAATGTGACCATAAGTTATAACTCGTTTTCTTCTATACCATATACAAGGTGTTTAATCTTTACCTAGTCATCGGAATAGTCATCCTTATGCAGACATAGTGCTTATATTGTAAAACAAACTCCAATAAACCAAATTTGGAACAAGTTAGTAGAGGATTTACTACAACAGTAAAGTAAATACAACATGTTAAAGCAAGGAAAGAAAATCATAAAATATTTACAAAAACATAGAAGTGAACCTACTATGTACATAGCTACATCACCTGGAGTGATTATGAGAAGTGTTTTTTAAGCACTTGTCCATTGATAGGGAGCTCCTCGTCTTCTTCCTCTAATGCCCCAAGTTTAAGGGATCTTGGTCCAATATTATTATGGATTTGAAATGGACCTAGCCAGAGTTTCTGGAATTTGGTATACTTCCCTTTAATTTCATTTTCCCTATCCCACTTGGGGACAAGAAACCCCTCTTGAAAATATTTGTTTCTTACAGATGATTTATCAAACCATCTCTTGATTATTTTTTGATGTTGCATTAGGTTCCTTTTTTCCCTTTCCCTATCTTCTTCAATTTTGAGGAGCATATTTTACCTTTGTTTCATTACTGGGCATTCTTCAGCTTGAAGAATTTGGGCAAGTTGTAGTGAAGGTAGGAAGGTATGAGTAGGTAGGGTTGCCTCTTGTTCGTAGACCAAAAAAAAAGGGAGGATTTTGGTGTGACTCTATCAGCCCATAGGGTGTTTGGGAGAGCTAGATGTCAGTTTCTTTGGTGATCCTTAATAGTGATTTTTAAGATCTTGATTAGATTCTTATTAGGTGATTTTGCTAGCCCATTCCCTTGTGGATAATATTTAGCTGAATATTTGGTTTTAATGTTTCGTTCCAATGCATATTTAGTTAATTTCAAAGAGGATAAATATTTAACATTATCAAAAGCAAATATTCAAGTACACCAAACCTAGTAATGATATGAGATTCAAGGAAAAATATCACCTGGTCTTCATTGACGATATTCAAAGGGATTGCTTCAGTCCAATTGGTGAAACGATTCATTGTTGTTATGATGTAATTATGCAATTTAGAAGAATTGGGATTAATTTCACCTATGACATCCAAACCTATTCAATAATAACTCGCTAAAGTGGGAAGACAAGTTTCTTTTCTCTTACGACTGCTTTTTGATATTCTGGGCATTTTCGAGCATATGCATGTGAATATTTGAATAGGGTAGGCCAATAGTAGCTCACCATGAGTATTTTATGGGTTGTAGTATCACCTCCAAAATTTCCTCCAATAGGCCCATCATGAAGTTCATATATGACTTTATCAACGTCTTCTTTTTCAAGGCATCTAAAATAGACACCATCATAGTTTCTGCGACGAATCACTCCCTGAATGAGTTGATACTGTGAAAACTTAAGTATGAGGGATATCTTCTTCTTAGGATACAAATAATGGGGATAAGTTCCATAGGTCAGATAATATTTCATCTCATAATACCATTGGTCCCTAGTGACAGAGATATAACAAACTTCCCTCTCAAATAGACTTTGATCTTGGTAAAATTCATCCTCCTCTTCCTTTTTATGTATCGATTTAGCTGCCAGTTTGTAGAGCCCTTACCCCTTGAAAACTTTAGCATGTTTGATTTCAAGGTCATATTCCTAAAGGGTTGTTATCCAGTTTTCTATCTTTTCTCCCAAATATTTCTATACTAAGATATTTCTCACAACTGGGTAAGGGACAATCTCTTTGGTTTTGGATTTAATCAGGTAAGGTTTGAAGTGTTTGACTGCCTTAAAAACACCATAGGCCTGTTTGTCAACTTTGGGATAGTCTAACTCTACTCATTTCAACCTAGAACTCATAAAAGCGATGGGGTATTCATTCCCATCTTGATCTTTTTGTGGCAAGACAACTGCAAATGTAATATCGTAAGTAAACATGTATAATATGAAATATTTGTCGAAGTCGAGACTCATCAATGTCAGAGCCCGAGTTATTTCTATTTTGATATTTTCAAATGTTTCTTTCTCATTAGGCCCCCATTTAAACTATGCATATTTATTTATCATGTCTTGGAGTGGATTCACAGTTTCAACACAACTGGGAATGAATCTTCTCACAAAACATATTTTTCCCAGAAAGGATTGCATGGAGTTTTATTATGGAGAGGAGGTATTTTATAGATTGCTTCACTCCTTTCAGGTTCTATCATCATGTCTTATTTAGATACAATGAATCCCAGTAGCCTACCTTCATCAACAATGAATACATATTTTTTGGGGTTGAGTAAAATTCCATACCTTCTGCATCTGTTGAAAAATTTCCTCGGATGAGCAATATGATCGGCCCTATTCTTGCAGAAGAAATTAACATCATCCAAATATACTACTTGTTGGAGTAGGATATTTTGGATAAGTCTTGGGAATCGTGCATGAATGGATCGTGTGACATTTTGGCTAAGGAGAGATGTGCACACAAAGTAGTTGGATCATTTTTGGGAGCCAATGCGCAAAAGGAGGAAAGTAGTTAGGAATTTTGGGACATTATGTCCACTTTGTAACCATTTTGTAATGGGATTAGACCCATGTTAATGTATAAATATGTAAAGGGTTGGGGTAGATAGAGATAGTGAAGAGAGTTAATAATGATTGTGCTAGATTTTTTGGCTAAGTGTTCGAGTATATTGGATTATGATTGAAGTTTTCAGGAGGTAGGCTCGCACTCAGTGGAATGGCTAGGGAGGTTAGGGTAATGTTAAATGATGTACCTTTTGTAAGCACAATGCACAAATATAAGGAGATTGCAAATGAATAATATCATAAGTTATTCATTTTGGACGTAGCCCAATTGGGGTGAACCATATTAAAACATTGTGTCTTGATGTCTTCCTTATGTGTGTTGTGTTTTTTACGGATCTGATATATGGTTAGCATATATTTATTTACTATTTTGTGACTATTGCGCAATGATGATGAATGCTTAGTATTATGGATAATTCATTGATATATGCTATTATGATCCTGTGAACTTAATCTAATGATGAATGAATGAATGTCAAGTGGATTAATGTCACACACGGGGTATGTTGCATGATAATTAATTGTTAAGTAATGGAAACTACACATGTGGTAGATAAATGGATAATGCATAGTATGATCATGTTGAATGCCTCCCTTCCCCTCGTCATTATTGAAACTTGGTTCCTACAACCCCTCTATATGCTTTGGGTGAGACTTCACTTGCTTGCAGGTGATGCCGAAATGGTCAGTGTTTAAGGGTTTTGTTGGTTTATTATCTTTGAACCTAGGGTCTGCCCACTGCGCGCTAACAAATGGTTCAATTTCCAGAATCAAGATTTGTAACTGAGGGGAATGTTTTGGAGGCTGACTAAGGAAGAGATATCAGAATGGCTAGAGAGGAAGGAACAATAATTTTCTAGAGAACAAAATAGGAACCCACAAATCATCGACGACTAGTGGTTGCAAAGGTATGTATTCACAGATTTGCACGAAATATTCTTTGGTGAATTTTTTATTATTTTGACTAAATTCTTAGAGAGGCCAGTGGAGAATAATGGAAGATACTGAGTTGATTCTCTGAGAAACTAGAATATTGAGATGATCAGACAATTGAATGTATTAAGTATGCCTGAATTCCAGGGAGCGGGGTCAGAAGATCCAGAGCATCATTTGTTTGTATGTGAGACAATATGGATTGTGAAGAATGTCCAAGATGATGCAATGAAGATTGCGTAGTTAGAAACGATGTTCAGAGGTCATGCATTGTTATGGTACATGAATTATCATATTACCACACTGGCAGGAAAATCAAGAACATTGGAAGAAATTGGACAATCTTTATTAAAGGAATTTCAGAAGCCGAAATCTACGTCACAGTACATCACAGAGCTGAAAGAAATTAAGCAAGTGCAGACTGAGACAATTTGGTATTACGATTAGAGGTTTAAATATGTGACGGGTAGGTTGAAATTCCATATTCACGATGAAAAACATAGAGAATGGTTTATTTCATGGTTGTTTCCCCACATTCGTTGTCCTTTGACACAACATAAATTCACGTCGCAACCAAAAGCTTTAGAAATTGCAATGAAGTTAGAAGCATCCCTTATAGGAGATGGTGCAGGGATGACACAAGTTAAATCATAGTTGGTTGTGCAAATGATTCAGTTGTCATAACTGACAAAAGGAAAGGGCAAACATGAAATTTTTTGGTGTATTACATGTAATACAAAAGGCCATCATAAAGACGAGTCTCCAACATTTGTGAAATATATGGCTACATGAACACTGAACCCATTGGCAGGAGGAGAGGGGTATTGTGAAATATGAAATACATGGGGACATCATCTGACTGCTTTTCCATTATTGCAGAAGTACAAGAGTACCCCTAGGAATTTGTTTTGCAATTTTTGCAAGTTTGTAGGACATGATGAGAAGGATTGCTGCACATTTTACTTATTGATAGAGAACACTTTAGACATATACAGAATCCAAGAAGAAAATGTCACATCAGAAGGAAGAGTTCCACATTATAATACTCCAAGAGGCTTTAATCAGGGGGGATGCAAAGGATTTGGTAGAGGGGGAAGAGGACCAATCATTTGTTATAATTGCAATCAATCGGTACATTTGGAGAGAGACTTAATGAATCCTTGCATGACATGAACATAATGAAAAGAATTAGATCATGGGACAGAATATTGTCCTCAACTTATTATGAAATGGAAAGAAAGATGGAACCAAAACTAGAACACAAACATTCAGATTATAACAACATAACAACGCGACGATCATCCCAGAATAGAAACAGTTGCAGGAGGAGGATCTAGAAAAGGAGCATATGTGATGGAAAAAGGAAAAGGGATCGAGCAATGAATACATAAAGTAGTTGATCCTAGTATGTTGTTCAATCCATAGAAATAGAAAGAGACATATCAACAAACCAGGAAAGAGATATTGGGACTAGACTGGATAACATCAATGTCAAATGCGCCACCAATATACAATATATCGTCAGTCTATGATCACACCATTCCAGAAAGGTCAGTAAAGAAGGTAAGCACTTTGAAATATTTTCTAAGGATTTGTTTAGAATTAATGAAGGACGAGATAATGTTGAATATATTGTGTGGGATGATCGATCAATGCACCTAAGATATAGAAGTACCAACCACATAGAGGGAAATGAACCAAGTATTGTGCAAGAAAAGGACAAACAAAGAATTCAGAATGAATGCGCATATAGGGGATTATGACATGGAAAACATCATCCTACACTTAGGATCGAATGTGAATGCTCTTCCAAGAAAAACATGGGAAATGATGGGGAAATCGAAGTTAATTTTGCCACCCATTTAGTTGAGGTTGGAAAACCAACATAAGATAGTTTCAATTGGAAGACTGTTAGCAGTGTAGAAGGCTACTACATATCATATTTGGAACAGAAAGTGGAGAAATTGCATAGAAGTATACAGGGTTAAGTTGTCCAACAGATCATATTGCGCAGTGAATTACGACTTGGAGTTAGGTTCCCAAGCAGGAGTGGATGCACAAATTTATACATACACTTGAGAAGATTCCCAAGAAATGGTATCTAGAACTGGAGGTACGTAGAGGGATAGAAAACTGGGAGGAGCTAACCCAAAATTTCAAGGTAACATTTAGTTTTAAATTTGTTTCACCTTTAGTAGACTCAGCTCTACAAGTCATCAGAAGGAATATTTTTACAGAAGAATACCATATAGACATAGTACCTGCATATAGTGTGCACATAGTCTCTGCAACAATTCATGAAATACTGGAATGTTACAATGTTACTGAAGAAGTCCAAGAGGAAGAATATCCAAGGAATGTGAAAGTACCAGAGACTGAAGTGGAGTGCAGAGCATAAGGTCCAGAGCTTGAATCTGTTGTGTATGTGAAGCCATTAAAAGTGCACAAGGTGAATATTGGCATGAAAGAGAACCCCAAGTTCGTGAATATTGAATACTATTGGAACGATGATGCCATTGAAAAAATTGCAAATTTATTGAGCGAGTATCAAGATCTATTTCCAAATACCTTCTTAGAGATGAAGGGGATTGTTGGGGAACTAGGAGAAATGAAGATATTGTTAAAGACATACTTTAAGCCAGTAATACAAAGACCTTACAGATTGAATCCAAAGTAAAAGGAGAAAGTGAAAGCTGATATAGACAGAATGTTAGAAGTTGGTACCATTGAGCTCGTCGTAGAGTCAAAGTGGATAAGTCCAATGGTAGTTCAAGATAAGAAAATAAATGGAATTATAATTTCCGTAGACTTAAGGAACTAAACGATTCATGTTCGCATGACCCATTTCTGACCCCCTTTATAGACGAAGTGTTGGAGAATGTAGGAGGATAGGAGGCCTACTCATTCACTGATGGATTTACAGGGTATCATCATATCAAATTTTCACTTGAAGACAAACATAAGATGACATTTGCGAAAAAAAATGGGGAAGCTACCAGTACACAATGATGCCATTTGGGTTAAATAATGCACATGTTGTGTTTTCCAGAGTAATTGTTGCAACCTTCAAGGAATTTATTCATAAGTTTCTTGAAGTTTACTTAGGTGATTGGACTGTGTTTAGCCTATTGAAATATCATATAGAAACTATGTGTTTAATGCTCGATATATGTAGACAATATCATATGTCATTAAATTTGAAAAAGTGTATTTTTTGTGCACCCTTTGGTATTTTTTTGGGTCATGTGGTATGCAAGCAAGGTTTGTTGGTTGATCTTGCAAAGATAGTTGTGATTGTTGATTTTCCACCACCTACGTCAGTAAGAAAATTGAGAACAACATTGGGCCATACAGGATATTACAAGAAGTTTATTAAATGATATGCACATATTACCGCTCAGATGGAAAAATTGTTAAAGAAAGAAGTTAGGTTTTAGTGGAATGAAGACTATCAATAGGGTATGTATATGTTGAAGAAGAAATTAGTTATTGCACCCATTCTGGTGTTCCCAAATTGGAAGAAATAGTTTTGCGTTCATGTGGATGTATCATCTATAGCTCTCGACAGAGTGTTATCTTATCCAGGAGAGGGAGGGTTAGACCATCTGATGTCCTTTGCTCGCAGGAAGTTGTCGACTGCCAAGAAGAATTACATTACTTATTAGGGTCCCATTTTAAGATGTATACATACCACTTTGTGCTGATATACCTAGTGAACAAGCTAGTGTTAAGGGGAAGGATATGCAGATGGTTATTTGTGTTCCAAGAGTATGAATTTGAAGTCATTGTGAAACTAGGGAAACTGAATGCAAGACCAGATCATTTATCACGCATACTGACAGGGGAAGATGAAAGGTATCTAGATGATACTTTACTAGATACAAACTTATTTGCAGTTCAAAGGTTGATGACTATTTTGCAGAGATTGTCCAATTTATTTAGTACATGAGTGGCTCCATCCGACATGACACTAGCACAAAAGAAGCAGTTAGTGGTTAAAGCAACAAATTATCAGTTGATCATAGGAAAAATATATAATTTAGGTGCAGATGGGATACAATGACGTTGTGTATTGGAACATGAACGATAAATGATCCTATCAGAGGCGCATGAAGGAATTGCAGGAGGACATTATGTAGGAAAGGCGACAACTCAAAAGATCTTGCACACAGAGCTATGGTGGACTACCCTCCATAATGATGATAAGGAGTATTATCAGAGTTGCGATAATTTCCAGAGGGTAGGGAATCCATCTAGAAGGGATGAGATGCCTTTGACTCTGCAAGTCACAATATAGGAATTTGACAAATGGGAAATATATTTTTTTGGACCAATTAATCCATCAGCGAGAATATCAGGATCCGGGTACATAATTATCGCGACATAATACTTGACTAGGTGGGAAGAAGTAGAATTGGTTACAGATTGCAACGCGGAGATAGTTGCACGGTTCTTATTTGAGAATGTAGTTACAAGGTTTGGGTGTCCAAAAGTACTTATGAGAGATCAGGGGACTCACTTTTTGAACAAGACAATTGCAACATTGACAGAGGAGTTCTAGATTCATCATCAAAAGAGCACACCATATCACCCTCAAGCGAATGGAACTGTGGAAGACTTCAATAAGATACTAGAGAATGCATTGAAAAATATATGTAATGTAGGACAAGACATTGGGATTTAAGGGTTCCCATAGTGCTATGTGCTTATAGGACTAAATGTGTAATATCCCAAGACCGAGCCCCAATTGTAATTGAGAATGTAAATATGTTTTGTAGGCAGGTGAGCCAGGTGATTATAATATAGGAGGCTTATGTGATGATTAGGCCGGAGAGCCTAGATGTTAAAGGCTAATGAGCCTATTTTTGTATATGTAAACACTCATATCATTAATAAAATACATCGTTGCGTATAGACAGACCACGATAAAAGATAATGGGGGACTAATATCCTCTAAGTAGGGAAAGGGAAGGGGATAAGAGGCTAGGAAAAAGGGCTAAGCTTGAGGGCTTATCTATAAGGGAATAATATTATATTATTATTTCCTAAAAGCTAAGGTTGGAAATAACCTATGTTATCCTAATTTTCTGTGGGAAGGGAACAAATTATAAGTGGAGCTCATGCGGCTTCATGAAGACAAGTGTCCAGTTTGGGACATGCATATATATGTGGAAAACTCATCATTCTTGGGGGTTCTCTTCCATTTTGGTCAGTCTTTCCATGCACTCACACATTCACACAGGAAGCCATTACCTCCATTGTTGACGTTTGAGCATGCACACACCTCTAAAACCTGCACAGATTATGGAGCCATATCCCATGTTTTCCTATCATCGGTTGAAACCCGTGATCCTCCTGGGTGGCACAACACACCTGTGCCTACCTAAGCATGTGTTGTACTTGCATGTTATGAGCATCGCCTATTTCCAAACCCAAAGGTCATGGTTGTCACTTTTACCTGTGCATTAGATAAACGTTGAAGTTGTTTTCACCTAAGCCTACTGCTGGTTATCTGGGAGCGGGAGTGAAGAGGCAGGTTTTCAAGCCCGTGGAATGAAGAGGCAGGTTATCATGCCTATGAGAAAATATCTCTAGGTGAGAGAGTTTGTTGGAAAAGTAGAAGCAGGTTGTTAGGCATGTGAGAAACTCTCTCCAAGGGAGAGAGGTTGCCAGGGAAGTGATTTCTCTTGGAGGGAGCCCAACAACAGCTATAGTGATCTGAGAATTCATGTCTGGCTTGTTAATGAAGCCCTGGAAGGGAAGTGAGGCAGTCGAAGGATTGTTGAGAAGATAAAGGGGCACACTTCTTGGGGTGGGACATGCATTTGAGGAATGAGAGGTTGTAAGCTATGTGTATAAGTTGTCTCCTAGGAGGGAATCCTTCCTGATTAACTGTGTAGTATCCCATTGTCTCAGCCTAGCCTAGGAATCCTTTTACCCGAGTGGAGTTTAGTCCCAGCTTGGGGGTGACCCAATACTGAGAGTGATGAGCAATGTGGTCTATGGCTAGGAGGTTAGTTGAAGGTCTGCACATAGTTGGTGGTCTTCTACACAAAGATAAGTACCATTTCTATGTTCATTTACATGATGTGCATTTGTACATGTCTAATATTTATAAGTATTTCATGTATATGTTGTATGTGTAGGCTTACTATTATTTCCACATTAATCTGTATATTAGCATAATGTAATTTTATGTTAATTTGTATATGTATGATGTCCTGCAAGAATTTTTGTGTTCCATAGCCCAACAGGTCTATGGTTGGGTATGTTACATTTTGGTTATCAGAAGCTCAGTAAGAAATTTTTTAGGTGGCATGGACCAGCTTGTGAGGCCGGGGTATGTTACAAAATGGTATCAGAGCCCATGGTTTCAACACTGAGCCTGGATAGGCCATGTAAGTGGAAATTGAAGCAGAAGTTTCAGAATGAATTGTTGTCGAAATGGAAAAAAATTCAAGTTTCAGAGAGTCCATGAGTACCATAAGAACGTTGAGAGAACACTTGGACTGTATTTGAAATCTCAGAAGGTGTGGCAGATCAAGAAGCCACAATAACCGTGGTTATTGGCCACAAAATTAAAATTAAGTCATGGGATCTATTCGGGAGAAGGAAGACCCTTCACAACTGTTAGATCTGGGAAAGGAGCACAACGGTTAACCCTCAAGTCCTTTGAACTTCATTAATTTGATGAGTTTTAAGTTTTTTCGAGAAAGAGGAAAAATCCCCCAAGCTCCGAAATCCCAGAGCAAATCTATGCCATAGATCATTTGGGAGAAGGAAGACCGTTGGATTTCCCAAGTGGTTTGATAGTTCAATGATTCAGGGAAATTTGTGTGAGATTGTGCAAAGTGGAATTTTTCCCGAAGTCCAGAACCAATCTGGACCATCCATTATCGAAGACACATGTCCACAGATCAGCTTGTTCGGGAGTTCGACAGTTCGGGGGTTGGGGAAAGTTCAACAAAGAAAATTGTTGAAGCCCTGAGCTCCGAAGATCTGGAGCCCAGAAGTCCCGAAGCCCCAAGAAGTACCAGTTCGACGTTCGACAGTTGGTAGGTTAATTTAAGTTCAACAACAAAATATTCTGAAGCCCGAAGTACCAAAGTCCCGAAGCCCTGAAGTCTCGAAGCTCCGGGGAACACGTATTCGGAAATTCGACGTTCAGATGATTTGTTTTAATCTAGCGAGGAATCCTCTGGAGCCCCGAATTCCCGAAGCTTCGAGAAAAAATTGTTCAGAAGTTTGGCATTCGGGAGAAATAAGGTGTGCTAGTGTTGGATCTCCTGAAGCCTGAAATTCTGAAGTTCTGGAGTGCCATTGTGACATGGAAGGATGACGTCACCGAGGGTGACATGTGTTGATGATTAAAATCGTAACGATGAATTCCGCCCGCAAAGTATTTCTTAAGCCCTATTATTTAACTATGATAATAATATAATACTAGTAGGTGGAACCCCCTTGTAGACTAGAGGCGCAAGGATAAAAATATTATACATGTTTTTTTGTTGTTTTTGCTGCTACCTACATAGTCCTACATTATTGACGATGCAATATTGGTTTCATTTGACATGAGAATAGGTGGATGATGCATTTTTTTGGAATGCTTTTTGCGATACAAAACAATTTTATGGTTATGAGGAGCATGTTATTTATAGTTGTTGTGATTTAAACTTGTCACTAATCCTTATGATCGATCATCTAGCCACATATATGAAAGAGATATTTTAATGGTAGCATGATTAAAACAAAGAAAAAAACCTATGAAAAAAATCCTAAGAGGTAACAAAGGGAAAGAAGTTATATGTTTGAGATATGAGAAAGGACTATATGAAAGTTCAAATGGAAAAGTTAAAGGATATTAGTGTTAGTACTAACTATTATGCTATTGTTGTTTAATGAACTATGTGAATTTCATTAGATTTGAATGGGGCGCATATAGAATTTTAATATGTATTATGGCATGGAGTTATGGAAAGGGTTAACATGTAAATGATATTGGGTGGTGCACCATGCAATTGATATCGTCGCAGATTTCATGATGGTTGGGAATTGAAATCATGGTTTCATTGTTGGTGAATGTGATGCTTATTGGGCTATCTCGTACTTCGAATTGAATAGGCCAGGTGATGGAAGTGACGTGCATTTATTGCATGTCACTCCATACTTCCCCTATCACCCGTCACCCTAGCATTGTTCCATTGTTTCATTTTTCGCTCTGTCGGTTGTGAAGCTACACATTTTCAGGCTCTTGAAAGAAAAAAGGCTTCGCCAACTCGCCATTTAAGCGTTTTTCCATAGGTATGATTATTTTTCTCTCCATCCATGAGGTATTCTCTATTGTATGAACAAATGATGGCTCAGTGATGCTAGGATTCTGTGTGTTCTTGAGAATTTCGACTATATAGATGTGTGTTATGGCTCTTTGTCATGATTTTAAAATGCTTATGATTGCAAGCAAATAAATGAGTATTTTAAGTTGTGCATTGGTTGTTGCTCGGTCAGTTTAGTATCATGATGGGTCTCTGGCGATAATAAGTGAACAATGGTACAATATGGCTCTACGTTAATGATGGAGGGTTTTGTTCTGTGTATTACTGTTAGTTATTATGTTCCCTCACAATCATGGTGGTAAACCTTACCCAGTCGTAGAGGAATTTCCAACAGTTGCTGTGTTATTTCTTCAAACCCCGAATCATGGTCGTTGGCCCGTTCTTACTGTATTTTCGCCGAAGTATCCCAAGATCCAGTCTTGGTTGGCCCTAATGTTAATACATGCATGTATGGTTGTGGATTGATAAAATTTGTATCTGAGCAGTCTATCAAAATGACGAGTGTATCCTCACTGGTGTTGTTGTCAAGTTGTTCGACTCTTAAGTATTGGATAGAGATGTTATATCTCTGTGTTTTTTTTTTTTATAATTGCCACTGTTAATTTAACCCTTGTCTCCCCTCTGCAAGTGTTAAACACACCATGTGCAATGGTTATTTTACCCTACCTGTCTTTTCTCTCCTCGGTGGTTAATTATTGGTTTCCTTGCCCAGACTTGGAGTAGTAAGAAATATCGTGTGGCTCACTGTTGTGTCTTTTTTGAAAGGTATTTTTTCATGTGGTTGATAAGTCTCAGAATATCTCCAGCTCTCTGTGTTGATGTTTAAGGTTGAACGAGCTCTTGTTTCTTCCCTGCATTTGATTTTTGATAGAGCCCAATGTAGACTCCATTGTCTTTTCTCACCTCAGACACCATTTGGGGCTATCTAGTATTGGGTATCAGTGAAATGGTTATGGAGGTCTTTAAAAGAAAAAAATGCTTTATCGTCGAGTCTTTGTATCATCCTTGTATGGTTAATTTGTTTGAATAAGAATGAAATGGGAACTTACACATAGTCGAGGGTTTTCTTCCTACTCTTTATGGTTTCCCTCACTATGTTTTCACCAGCGTGATATTGATTGCAAATGGAAACAACTGTGTGGTTTTTCTAAGCCCGATCAGGGTTCTTGCCCATTTAAAAAATAATGCATGTGTGTAGTTGGTTATGTTCACTTCATATATTATATTGGAACATTTCACAGACTACCAATTGTCTTAGAAGGACGTTATATCCACAGTGATAAGTCTTGGGTTTTATGTTTTGGTTGACTGTTGTTTCATTGCAATATCTTGTCGATTGATATGATGAAGATTGTGTATAATCAGGCATATTTTGAAGTTTGTTCATATTTGAAAAGTGGCATGTGTATGTTTTAATTGGGCCCGATTGTTAATTGGTGAACAGTGGATGTTGATTATTATCGTGATGCATTATGGATTATCATGGATAGATGTTGAGCATATTTCTGTGCATTTTTTTGGTTATTTTTAAAATAAAGAAAAGAAAGAAAGGATCAATGATTTGTTAAACAAGACTGTTGAATGGAAAGGTGGTTTTGTTTATAAGTTATGATTACACAGAATGTTATGAATTGAGGAATTCTGGGAAATTTAAATATTGAAACAACAAACAGTTTGAGGAATAATGAATGTTGGTGCTTTTGATCGATTTTAATACAAAGTTATGATTATTGATTATTTAATTTGTTTTATGAAAAGTATCCATTAAATTCCCGGTCATTCTCTCACATTTTCGCTCATTATGAATCCCCTCACAATCCCAGATTCACTTTGCATGCCCCGTTCTTAAAATTAAATTAAAATTAAATGGAAACTTTGTATTACAAAAATTAAAGGATGACACAAAGATGGGTCACAATTGATTATTTAATGATTTGTTGAGAAGTAATCATGTTCTTACTCCCTTTAATTTTATCACTTTTCCTCTCAATAAAACCCCCTCAGATATCCCAAAACCCTTATTCTCCCCCTCCTCACTGACTAGTATTAAATGAATTTTATGGATTGGATTGGATGGGTTTGACGTGATTTCTAAGCCAAAAAAAAATTCATATTAAAGAGATGTCATGTATGGTTTGTTTAAGAAGCTAGTTGCTAATAAACGCTACAGATAGGATGATCTTCTTCAGCAGAGGAATCCATGGCCGAAATAAAAGGGGCAGAGGGAATTGGAACAAAGGCCCTGGAAGGCCAATATTCTCGATACTTTTTGATGCAGATCCACAAGAGTTAAACCAGATCTTCCAAGCTGGATTTTTCAATTGTACAAGGGGTAGTCCAACCTAGGCCATAAAGTCCTCCCTTCCAATCCCAACATGTCCCTGGTATCCATGTCCCCCCTCATGTTTCATTGCAACCAGAATTTCCTGAGAATGACAGATGCTAGGAGATTGTTTACACACCCGTCTCCCAACATCATGGCTGGACCAATTTGTTCCTACCTTCTCCTCCTCCACTTGTTAACCCAAATGTCAAAATTTCCCCTGCACACTCACCTGTACGGTCTTCCCACACAAGCAAAAGACTCAAAACCAAAGCCCACCACACACATGATAAAGGAAACGTTGATGTTGCCCCCTCCTCTCCCTCAAGTGATTCATCCAAATTTGTTTCATTATGAATGCACTTGAGAGATGATTGTTCTCATGTCATCAGTGAGATCAATCCTAAAGGCTCCACACAACCTAAGGTTGATTTAGGAAATTCAAAGGAAGACAACAACAACAAAGAGAAAATTTCCTCCCAAAGTGGCAAATATGGTTTTTGAGTATATTTTATTATTCATTGTTGAGAACAGTTGACTGCTGAAGTTTTTGGACAACATACTATTTTTTAATATTTTGGATGTTATATGTTTGGATATGATTTAAAATATCATTGATATTTAATTTTCAAATTATGAGAATGATGATGGGAGCCACAAGGAGGGATGTGTTTGATTGATTGACTAGTTATGTTTATTTTTGTTAAGAAACTAAAGGGAGTCACAAGGGGTCCCACCTACTAGTCATTATTTATTAAAGACCCTTATTATTATTATGTTAATTCTTCCCTTAAACCAAAAGTTAGTTGAGTTTTAGTTAACTTAACTAAAATAGGTAGTTGAACTAATTCAACTAATTTTGATTGCTTAAAGGAAAAACGAGAAGGAAGAACTAGGGGAGGATAGAAGGAGAAAGCATACTAATGTTTTCTCTTAATTTTTATTGAGATAGTTCAGTTTTCATTCATTCTTCAATACATTAAAAGCCTAATTCTCTTTTATGACAGCAAGGTCCTATTGTACATAACAAGATTCAAAGTTGAATTACATCATTCAGACACTTGTTTTCAGAGGTGTTGATCTATCTTTTATATTCTATGTAGAATTGTCTATTTATGAATTAAATTTCATGACTGATAAAGGATAATGTGCAGAGTCGAGTGGAAAACAATATGTGGCAAGTTGATCCAGCTTTTAAATTTCACAGTTTTACTCTCTGTCAGAAGTCCTTTTGTATGGTTTTCATCGGGGACATCTAAGTTTGACTTTGGTCCAAACTCCCTCAGGGATTTTTGTAAAGAGAACGATTCTTTTGATTTCTTGGAATGAAATAAGCGATTGCTATTCTGTCTCATCTGTGTTAATATGTGACTTGGTATTTTTTCTTGTGTCTCCACATTTACTTTTTCATCTGTTATATTCATAAAATTATATAAAAATGTTGAATTTTATAACAATCTTTTATTTTTAAAAATCATCCTAAGTCCTTGTAACTAATACTTGTGGATTAGGAAACAAATTTTGAGGCTATAAACATAGGGTGATATTCTCGTCTATCTCTCCTTAGCCAAGCAAGATCTGAAAATGCTTGAGTAAGATTATTTCATATCTTTTCCTCAACATTTATTTGGCAACCATACTGGGGAGATCTTCCATATATATTTGGTTGATTTTTATGCTTGATTATCATTGAATATATTTACATTTTTGATATTGATTCATTGACTGTTTCATTTCTTAATGACTGTACTTGTTGCAAGGCAACCCATTATTGAGCCCAATCTTCAATATCAGACCAAAATTGCTTTAAAATTGTTTAATACCATCTTAGATATTGCTAATACCCTGGTTGAACTTAATCGCTCATGGGCAACAATTGAACAAGACATAAGTGCCCAAAAACGTTGGGAAGCTAGGCAAAGACAGCTTAGGAATCAACCATAGCTTTCTTTTTTCTATAGTTTTGATCTTCTTTTCATGTCCTTAGACCCTCGTATTTTTAGGAGAAGAAGAGGTTTATCACCGAAAATTAATCCTATAGGAAGAAGGAACGTTGTGTTGTCAACCCAACAAAGTGATCTAAGGAGAACTTTGTATGATTCATCTAGTTCGTCTTTCTCTCCCTTACCTATCATTCACAAGATGGCATCTAGTGGTGGATCTGGTGGCACTGGAGGTGCTTTTTCATCTCAATATTCAACTTTGTCAGTGATTGGTAGCTTATAAAGTCACCAAGTCCCTATCCAATCTACTAAAAACCTCGCCAAAGTCATTAAAAGGTATGGGATTTTTCAGTTTGAAGAAGATGATACAACTACCCCGTGGCATGTTTCCTCCCCTCTTAACCTAGCACCTGCTACTCGTCCACTTCCTAAATTCAAAGAGCATCACCCTAGGTTTTTGGGAAATAACACTATCACTAGGAATAAACACTTGGTGCAATTTTCTAATGCCTGTCACAACATAGGAGCCAATGACAACGATACTTGTATGCGCTTATTTGTGAATTCCCTTGAAGGGAAGGTTGCAAATGATTTTTTTGATCTCCCTCCTAAGATTTTATCTACTTGGGAGGAGTTAGTCTATTGGTTCAAATATACCTATGGGAAATCCAAAGCCTAGACGAGCAGTTACAGGAGTAAAATAACATCGCTTACCAGGATGGTGAGACTATCAAGTCCTTCAACTTGTGTTTCACCAAATTATACAACCAAATCCCTGAACTCATTCACCTTCAGAACCAAGCCACTTTCATGCATTATTATAATGCATTACCTTCCCCCTATCGTCATAGGCTTGAGGAAAAATCCATTGATAACCTTGGTTTCGCTCTGCACACTTGTTTAGAGTATGAATAACAACTTGAAAGAACATTTCTTTCTAAGGGAGACTCAGTTAAACATACAACCATGTCCACACTCTTACAGCTTGTACAAGACATAAATAATCGAATGATAGCGTATGAACGGAAAGGAAATGTCCCCTCTATTAATCCCGGAGATTCATCTTCTTATGCACCCCCCTTTAGGAATCCAAATGAAAATAATTTCCAGCCTAAAGCGATCATGCCTCGTAGTTGGTGTAATTTTTTTGAAAAACACCATGAGGAAAGTACATGTGAGGTGAAGAAGAGTGCCAGAGATAAAATATTTGGTAAGAGAACTGAAACTACTATCGTTGTCCTAGACTTTGCAGAGCCAGAGGATGTCATGATCATAAATACTAGGAATAAATCTTGTGCTCCCAAAAGCAAATATGATCCTCCCCGTACTTATTCTATCCCAAACTCATCTTCACCAGTTGTTACTGTTCAAGTTACTAAGGATCTTGACAGTCAAGGAACTACCTCCCCTCTTCCCTCTTCCAAATACAACATTCTAAATCAGTTGGCTAACATAAAAGCAGATGAAACCCTCTTGGACATGGTTGTCGTCCCTGAACAACAAAAGCATCTAAAAAATTTCATGGAAGGAAAATATTCCGTTGTATCCAACCTCTCTGAAGATACAGATGAAGAGGATTCGCCTGTAAATAAAGTAGGTGTACATAACTTTAGAAACCCTGTAAAAAAAAACCTGTTTTATATTTCTATAAAGATTATGGATAAGATTGGCCAGTGTTGCCTCATTGACGGTGGTTCGGGCCCAAGTGTAATGTCGAAGATTATTATGGAAGAGCTAGGCTTGTCTTGTACAAATGAAAATGCTAGAATCATGCTCTCTTATAATAGTCTACAACAAACGACCATAGGTGAAATCAAGGACGTGACCTTGGTTTTGTGCGTGCACCCTGAAATAAGGACAACCCTTAATATTCAGGTAATTTATATGTCATTTAGTAATTACTCGATCATATTAGGAAGAGATTGGCAAAATTTTATGGGTGGATACCTCTCACTCGATGGGACACACTTATCCATTCCTCAGAATGGTAATAACATCACAGTCCTAAGAGAGGGGAGAATTTCACCTTACATAGAAAGTGTCCCACAACCTAATGTGAATTATATCGAGGAATACCTAGGAGTGTATTCCATCTTTGACGATGAGGACAACATTACCTTGGAACAAATCAACTTAGATTATGGGATGTGGCATATTCACTTTGATGGTTCATGCTCTAATGAAGGAAATGGAGCTGGTATTATCTTGTACTCTCCTTTGGGTAAAATTCATAAATTTTCCTATACGTTAGAGTTTGCTTGCACAAACGATGCCACTGAATTTGAAGCATTATTGTTAGGTATTGAAAATTCCTATAATCTGGGTTGTGGTCACCTTACATTTTTTGGGGATTCCAAACTTGTTGTAAACCTTGTACATAAGATATACTTTCCTAGAAACAAGTTAATGAAATGCTACACTCAAACTGTTTGGGCACTTATCTCAAAATTACTATCTTTCAACATCACTCATGTTAAAAGGGAATTGAACTCAATGGTTGGTCGATTAGCTGTTTTTGAAGCCTCTCCAACTCGACAACTTCTACCACAAAGACCTGATTATACCTTTCAATCTCTGTATCGTCCACACATCCATGAAAATATAGAGTCATGGAAGGTATTCCCTAGTGATGAGATCAGATGTGTTTTCATCCAAAATGAACCTTATAAGCCTAAGAAAATTATATCAATGGAAGATAACAAAATACCTAAAGGATTGACTCCTCTAGAAAGTTCATTTTCATCGAGTGATGTAGGAAACCAAGAGAAACATAAAGAAGAGGAGTCGGAAAAGAAAGTGGGTGAAACCATTTCCTTGAACATTGGAACACACAAGTCTCCAAAGAATGTTAAAATAGGTGACCAATGTTCTGATGAAGAAAAATTAAAGTTCGCTAAGCTGCTTGGTGAATTTCAAGATGTTTTTGCTTGGTCTTATGAGGATCTTCATAGTTTTGATCCTAGTATTATACAATATGTCATTCCTATCAAGGAGGGCATAAAACCAGTTAGGCAAAAACAAAGACCCATCAACCCTGCACTGGAAGCAACTATTCGAAAGGAGTTGGAAAAACTCTTGAAGGCTAGGATCATTTTCCCGGTTAAGTATTCTGAGTGGGTCTCCAATATGGTTCTCGTTCAGAAAACAACTGGTCAAATTAGATTGTGCGTAGATTTTCGTGCATTGAATCAGGCTAGTATAAAAGATCAGTTTCCTCTCCCCAATATGGAAATGATTTTGCAGCAAGTTGTAGGGTCACAGATGATGTACTTACTTGACGACTTTTCTGGTTACAATCAAATCAAAGTAAAAATGGAATATAAATATAAAACCACTTTTATTACTCATTGGGGAACTTTTGCTTATGAACATATGCCTTTTGTATTATCTAATGCAGGTGCCACTTTTCAAAGAGCTATGCAAATAGATTTTAACGATTTGATCGACAAGATTATTCAGATCTATCTTGATGACTTAACTGTGTATTCTAAAAACTGATCAGATCATTTTGGTCATATTCAAAGAGTTCTCATCCGATGCAGGAAATTTGGCATTTCTCTAAATTATTCTAAGTCTATTTTCAACATTACCAAGGGAAATCTCCTTGGACACATTGTCTCTAAGTCATGAATAAGCATTGATCCTGAAAGGATTGTTGCTATCCTAAATATTCCTGCTCCCACTTCCAAGAAGGAGGTTCAAGATTTTATGGGTGTTATTAACTTTGTCCATAGGTTTGTTCCTGATTTTGTTGTGATGGTCAAGCCAATTCATAATATTCTTAAGAAAGATTGTTCCTTTTCTTGGACAGATGATGTCGAAAATGATTTTGTAGGGATCAAGAAAGCAATCAGTTTGCACCGGTTTTGGCAAAGCCAAATTTTGAGAAAGAATTTATGGTATATACTAATGCCACAGAGGAAGTAGTTTATTCTATCCTCATGCAAGGTGATGACCAAGGTAACGAAAAATTAGTGGCTTACATGAGTCAAAGCTTGTCTGATGATGATTTTAAATATTAATTTATTTAAAAGCATTCTTTCTCTCTTGTTAAAGATGTTGAATTTTTTTTCCACTTCATCTTAGGTAAGCACACGTTGGTAAAAGTCCCTTTACCCACTGTCAAGTTTTTTCTCTCACAGACTTATCTTTCAGGGAAGCTTGCACATTGGCTTGCCAAGATCCATGATAATGATTTAACTATCGTGACTTCTAACACCATCAAGGGACGTGACTTATCCCTTCACTTAGCTCAGCATGCTGAAACTAGTGAAGAAATTTCTGAACATGATAACTCTCTATCAACACTATTCTACATTGATAATCAAATCCTTCCTGTGTCTAAATATCCTTGGTATAAAAATTTGGTTTACTATTTGAAAAATAAAATATTTCCAGATAACTTAGACACTCATCAAAGAAGAAGGATCTATCTTGAATCTGCTAGATATGTCATTATAGGAGACTTCTTGTTTAGAAGACATGCCAACAGTATGTTGCTTCGTTGTGTAAACAATGAGGAAGCACATAAACTTTTGCAAGAAACTCATGGTTCTTCAAATTCTGTTATTCATGTAGGAGGCCATTTTTTCTTCTAAAATCACTTCTTTTAAGATTATCAGAAAATGATACTATTGTCCTTCAATCTTTCGCGATTCTTATGATTTTTCAAGATCTTGTGACAAGTGCTAGAAATTTCCTGGGAAATAACGCCTTTCATCCATGTCGTTACAACCTGTCCTCTTGGACTTTCCTTTTTCAAAATGGGGTTTGGAATTTATTGGTACTATTAATCCTCCGTCTTCAGTAGGAAAAGTATTTATCTTGACAACCACATACTATTTTACAAAATGAGCTAAAGTTGTCCTGCTTAAACATTTGACAGATGAGCAGGTGATTTATTTCCTTGAAAATAATATTTTTTCCAGATTTAGTCTTCCTATGGAAATTATTACAGACAATGGTCCCACTTTTATTTCTATTAAGCTGACCCAATTTTTAGCTAATTTGGGGGTTAAACATTTTACCTCACCATCTTATTACCCCCAAGGAAATGGGCAGGCTGAGTCTACTAATAAGAATCTGGTAAGAATTATCAAAAAGCTCATCGAAGATAAGCCTCATCAATGGCACACTCTCATCACTTATTCCCTTTGGGAAGATTGAACTACCACTAAGGTGAGCATTGGTTGCACTCCTTTCCAGCTTATTTATGGTCAAGAAGCCATTCTTCTTGTTGAGCTGGAACTTTCCTCCTTAAGGTTAATGCTACAGGTCGAAGAATTAAATTCTTCTGATGTTTCTCAAAGAATGAATGCACTTTTGGATTTATAGGAGCAAAGGATGTTTGCCTTGGATAATATAAAAAAAAGACAACAAAATGTTAAAAAATATTTCAACAAGAGTGTCAACGCTGCCAAATTTAAAGTCAATGAGAAGGTATTGTTGTGGGATTCAACTCATGCTGATAGAGGAAGACATTCAAATTTTCAAAAATTATGGTTGGGTCCTTTTAAGATTGCTTTTGTCCTAGGTGCAAATTCTTATATTCTAAAAGACTTACAAGAGCAATTGTTTTCCTACAACACTAACGGTTCCCACTTAAAACATTACGTGGAACCAACATGAAGAGTTTAACGATGTTTGGATTGTTTCTGTATTATAGTAGTTTTCATTTCTGCTTTTATATTAGTATTTTTCATTTCTTCTTTCACATTAGTAGTTTTCCATTTCTTCTATTTCATTTTCTATCATTTCATTTATGCTTATTTCAATTTTTTTGTTTCATTTCTATTATGACATTTCTTGCTTTTTGTTCTTTTGACTTCATTTTTTGTCAAAAATAAAATATTGGATCAATTTTTCCACAACGATGCTTCTGCAAAGTATTGTTAATCAATAACAATCAAGATTACACAGTTGTCATGATGTTCCCCTTGAAGGCATAATTGAAATTGTTATCTTCTTTCATTGTTGTTTTATGAGATAATTGGTTTTATCCCACTTCTGCTTTCCTTTTCTTCATCTATTTCGAGATTCAAAAGAGCAAGTTCATAATTTTTTTCTCCTTGAAGTCAAGAACAATTTTTAGTTGAATGATTATGCTTACAGGGATAAAACCCCCTCATACTTAACACTTTCCATGAGTTATTCCCAAATTCTCGATCATTTTTCCATTAAATATTCTCACTTCCCCCTATGGCATAATAATTCTGATTTATATCTCTTGATCGTATGTTACTTGGTCTGCGAAACCATACATTCTGAGTTCTTAATCTATTGGAAATAGATTTCCTTGTGGAGTCGCTAGTTTGTTGACAATTAAAATTGTAATGATGAATTCCGCTCGCAAAGTATTTCTTAAGCCCTATTATTTAACTGTGCTAATAATATAACCCTGGGGTGGCATGAGCGGGAGGGGTAATCATCTTCCCACGAGCAATTAAAGTACTCTCCTTCCATTGGAATCTAGGCATCACAACTAATAATCAAGTCAAAGCCTATGCCCTGTACCAAGGCCTCTTCCTCGCTAAAAGCCTAAACATCCACTCCCTCTCGGTGATTGGGGACTTTAAGATAATCATAGGCCATGCACGCAAAGGATCCCACCCCCCAAATTTCCACTTAAAGGCCATTCTCCAACGAATTTCGACAACTCTCAATCATTTCCCCAATATCTCCCTCTTCCATGTCCTGCGAAGAAACAATCAAATCGCCGACGCCCAAGAAAATATGGCCATTGGCCTAGAGCAAGGCTCGTTATTAGTTAACAACCTTACTCATTACAAACCCATCCCATGACCATGTCACTAGACTCCTAGCAGTCAACACAACTTCCCACTCAATGCGACGTGTGGAATTGGGCCTTGGTCTGGGTCATGAATCCATCTTGTCATAACGCCTCCCCTCTGCCCCCAACATCTGTCACACATGGAAGCTACCACTAGATGCCCCACCTCACCTCTTGACACCCAGACACCCTCCCCCTCACCTCAACGCATGTCTTTCTGCTCCTTATAATCATCTCCCTTGAATTGGGAGGTCATTTCGGCGTCTCTATGGCTGCTCCTGCACGTGGAAACGAAGTCTGGAGTGGGAAGAATGTGTTCATCATGATGCCCAGGGTGTGCTATGCATTGATTTAAGGTAATTTGAATGGTACCAACACTAGCAGCGAGTATGGTTGCAGCTCATGGCTAAAATTGGGAAATTGATTCTGTTCTTTGAACTAAACAAAGGTGATGAAGCATATCATAGGAGGAGTGGCTCATCTCGCTGATATTCTCTATTCTTCATATAGCATAGAGGTTGTCACTCCTCCCCTGAGAACAGACACTGATTCCTATGTAATTCATGTAGATAGAGAAAGGGTATTGGACAAAATGAGAAGGCAAAATCAGCGCGTGGTTTGAGTGGAAGAGAACGACAAGTTGGTGAGCATGGTGCAGAACCTCTAAATACAAATCAGAGCTCTATCGGCACAAGTTTTATCCATTACTGAAATTACCATTCAACATCGAGGAGAGAAACAAAGGAACAAGGATGAGTGTGAAGCATTAAGGCAATAGATAGAGGCTCTCTAATTTGTGGTTGGGCCTGCGTTGCCTTCAGCCTCCCCGAATACAGTCATCTCCGACGAATCCTCCTTGCCAAGACCACAATTGCGACTGGACCTCAATCTATGGCCTCCAATAGAGGAAGAATCCCCTGCACCAGAACGAAACAAATTCTAAGTCTATGCAGTGTTTTACTATGATTTTACTAGGGTCTTTTTACATGGTTTTCACCGTAGAAGTTCAAATAGGATTTATAATTTTAATAAACACTTCCCCTACTCTTCACTTCCTTATTGGAGCATATAGGGGAGTGAATTTTGATCTCTACAACGCTCTTTTAATATAAATTTTACCCTGTTTCTGTTGAAAAAAAACAAAAACTATGCTAATAATATAACACTAGTAGGTGGGACCCCTTGTAGACTATAGGTGCACGGATAGATATATTATACATGTTTTGTTGTTGTTTTTTCTGCTGCCTACACAATCCTACATTTTTTACGATGCAATCTTGGTTTCATTTGACATGAGAATAGGTGGATGATGCATTTTTGTGGAATTTTTTTTGTGATACAAAACAATTTTATGGTTATGAGGAGCATGTTATTTATAGTTGTTGTAATTTAACCTTGTCACTAATCCTTATGATTGATCACCTAGCCACATATATGCAAGAGATATTTTAATGGTAGCATGATTAAAACAAAGAAAAAAACCTATGAAAAAAATCCTAAAAGGTAACAAAGGGAAAGCGGTTATATGTTTGAGCTATGAGAAAGGACTATATGCAAGTTCGAATGGAAAAGCTAAAGGATATTAGTGTTATCCATAACTATTATGCTATTGTTGGTTAGTGAACTATGCGAATTTCATTAGATTTGAATGGGGCGCATATAACATTTTAATATGTATTATTGCATGGAGTTATGGAAAGGGTTAAAGTGTAAATGATATTGGGTGGTACACTATGCAATTGACATCATCGCAGATTTCACAATGCTTGGGGATTGAATACATGGTTTAATTGTTGGTGAATGTGATGCTTATTGGGTTGTCTTGTACTTCGAATTGAATAGGCCAGGTGATGGAATCGACGTGCATTTACTGCACGTCACTCCATCTTCCCCTATCGCCCTTCACCCTAGCATTGTTCCATTGTTGCATTTTTCGCTCTGTTGGTTGTGAAGCTCCGCATTTTCAGGCTCTTGGAATAAAGAAGGCTCATCCAACTCACCATTTAAGCAATTTCATTGCAACTAGAAGTTCCTGAGAATGTCAGATGGCAGGAGATTGTTCACCCAACAGTCTCCCAACATCGTGGCTGGCCCAATTTGTCCCTACTTTCTCCTTCTCCAACGGTTAACCCAAATTTCCAAATTTCCCCCGCAAACTCACCTGTACAGCCTTCCCATGCAAGCAAAAGACTCAAAATCGAAGCCCACCACACACATGATAAAGGAAAAGTTATTGCTGCCCCCTCCTCTCCCTCAAGTGATTCATCCAAATACGTTTCATTCTGCATGTACTTGAGATATGACTGTCCTCATGTCATCAGTGAGATCAAGCCTAAAGGCTCCACATAGCCTATGGCTAATTCAGGAAATTCAAAGGGAGACATCAACAACAAAGGGAAAATTGCCTCCCAAAGTGGCAAATATGGTTTTTGAGTATATTTTATTATTGATTGTTGAGAACAATGGACTGCTGAAGTTTTTGGACAACATACTATTTTTGGATATTTTGGATGTTATATGTTTGGATATGGTTTAAAATATCATTGATATTTAATTTTTTAATTATGAGAATGATGATGGGAGCCACAAGGAGGGATGTGTTTGATTGATTGACTAGTTATGTTTTTTTTTGTTAAGAAACTAAAGGGAGTCACAAGGGGTCCCACCTACTAGTTATTATTTATTAAAGACCCTTATTATTATTATTTTAATTCTTCCCCTAAACTAAAAGTTAGTTGAGTTTTAGTTAACTTAACTAAAAGAGGTATTTGAACGACTTCAACTAGTTTTGATTGCTTAAAGGCAAAAAGAGAAGGAAGAACAAGGGGATGATAGAAGGAGAAAGCATACTAAGGTTTTCTCTTAAGTTTTATTGAGATAGTTTGGTTTTCATTCATTATTCAATTCATTAAAATCCTAATTCTCTTTTATGAAAGCAGGGTCCTATTGTAGACAACAAGATTTAAAGTTGAATTACATCATTTAGACACTTGTTTTCAGAGGTGTTGATCTATCTTTGATAGTCTGTGTAGACTTGTCTGCTTATGAATTAAATTTCACGACTGATAAAGGATATTGTGGAGAGTCGAGTGGGAAGCAATCTATGGCAAGTTGATCTAGCTTTTAAAGTTCATATTTTTACTTTCTGTCATAAGTCCTTTTGTATGATTTTCATCGGGGACATCTAAGTTTGACTTTGGTCCAAACTCCCTCAAGGATTTTTCTAAAGAGAATGATTATTTTGATTTATTTGAATTAAATAAGTGATTTCTATTATGTCTCATTTGTGTTAATATGTGACTTGGTATTTTTTCTTTTGTCTCCACATTTACTTTTGCATCTGTTATATTCAGAAAATTATATAAAAATGTTGAATTTTACAACAATATTTTATTTTTAAAAATCATCCTAAGCATTTGTAACTAATACTTGTGGATTAGGAAACAAATTTTGAGGCTATAAACATAGGGTGATATTCCCATCTATATTTCCTTAGACGAGCAAGATATGAAAATGCTTTATTAAGATTATTTCATATCTTTTCCTCAACAACATGGATCTCCTCTAAACCTGCCACGTGTCACTTGTTTTTGTACCTTTGACAGGCCCTTAGTACCAATTGGGACCTAAAATGTGTCACCCGTCAATGGGGCCACATGTCACTACATTAATTGTTTGATAGTCGAGCTAAAGAGATCATCGTATTCATCGGTTCTCCGTTCAGGTATTTTGAAGTGTTATAAGGTAAATTCTTCCGAAGTCTGAAATACCAGAGCACTGAACTATAGAAGCTCCAGAGAGCAACAGTTCAGGGAATCAACCACTTTGTCATTCGGGGAAAATATTGTGTTGTAATGCAAAATTTTTTGAAGCCCGGAGTCCCGAAGCTCCTATCCACCGTAGATCTCGACCAGGAGCGTGGATCGTTGATTCTTGAAATCTTAGGGGGTTTCCCAGTTCGGTGATCCGTAAGTCTATAGTTGTGAAGTGTTAAGGTATACAAGGCCTGAAGCCAGATACAATCCCTGTCATTCGTTGATAGGATACCATCGATTGTAGATCTATGTCCTTCGTGGTTTAGGCATTCGACAATTCGGGAGGTAGCACAAGATGGAGCCTCAGAACTCCTGAAGCCCGAAGTCTCAAAGCTTCTGTTGACCATAGATCTAAATAGAGAATGAGGATCGTCGATTAGAGCATCCTCCGAGTATTCATAAATTCAACATTTGGGAGATTAGAGGTGTGCAGGTGCAAAGTTCACCGAAGCCTGAAATTATGAAGTCACTGAATATGGAAGTGACGTGGCATGCTGATGTCACCTAGGGTGATGTGGACCACCGTACGCATGCCATGTGTCAATATTTTTTATGTATTTTATAGTTCATTTGTTCCAATAGGAATATGAAATGTGTCAACAATTGATTGGGCCACATTTCACCTCTTTATTGCTGACGCGTAGCACCCCGGGTGCACCGTACTAAGTGGACCTCGGAAGGTTCAGAAGTTCGTAAATTCGGCGTTTGAAGGAAATGTTGGAAGAATTTATGGAATCCTCTGAAGCCCAAATCTCCAGAGTGTCATAGTACCATGACATGATGATGTCACCAGGAGTTATGTGGATCGGTTCGCTAGTTCAAAATTCGGGAGAATTGCTGAGTTTTGTTGTGAAGTTCTCGAAGATTGAAGCTTCGGAGTGTAGAAGTGTTAAAGCCTTGGAGAGAGATAATTTGAATGTTCGTCGATTCGGTGATTGGAAGAAATAATGTATTATGGTGTGAAATCCTCTGAATCCTGGAGTTATGAAGTGCTGAAGTGCAATTGTGACGCGACATAATGACGTCACCTGGGGTGACGTGGATGAACTCTAAGCACACCATGTGTTATCTGGTTTCATACCTTTGACATGTATTATGTACCAATTGCAACCTGACACTTGTTTCTCGTTGGTGGGGCCACACATCACCACCTTATTTAATGATATCAAAGTCATGGAGACCACCGAGTTCGGGAATTCAACGTTCAGAGGAAATATAGGAGGAAGTTGAAAAATCCTTCAAAGCCCGAAGCTTTGGAGCATCAGAGTTCTGAAACCTCGAAGGATCACTTGTTTAGTGCTTCATCGGTTCACCGTTTGGGAAAATCACAGAGTATTGAGGTAGAAACCTCTGAAGTTATGAAGTCACGGAAGTAACACAATCTGTTGATGTCACCTGGGGTGACATCATGGACACACATGATACTTTCCACATGTCATTATTTTTTAGGTGTTTCAAAGACATTTCCTACCCAATTAAGATACAACACGTGTCATTTGTACGAATGCGCCACGTGTCCGCTCTGTAATTTCACCACGTAGAACCCTGGTATGTGGATGTTGACAAGACTCTGGTAGTTCATCAGTCCAACATTCGGGAAAAACAAGGGAAGAGGAAGGAAAAACCTTCAAAGCGCGAAGCCTCAAAGAACTTCGCCAGTTTGGCCTTCGAAGGAAATAATGGATGCTGCAGTCAAAAGCCCCAAATCCCGGAGCCCAGAATCTCCAAATAAAAGATGGTAGAAGGAAACCTCCAAATCCCTAAATTTCGGAGCCTCGAAGCTCCCAAGTCTCTGGATAAGTGCCTATCTGCTAGTGCTTGGTCACATGAGATTGTGGGCCAAAGAAAGGGGGATAATGCCCGAAAAATGTTTTAAAGAAAGAAAAGGGCTTAGGAAGGAAGCCTATGGGGTTTTGATTGTTCAGACCTACATCAAAAGTGGTAAAGAAGGTCTGTGAACCTTATGAGTGGATCCATAAAAGGGTCCAAGAGCTATTTTGGCTTTGAGAAAGGAGAATAACTGCACAGGGATTGCATCATTGAAAGGACAATTTTCAATTGTTCATAACTTTCTGCTCAGAATTTAGAATTGAGCAAGGAAGCAATCATTAGAAAGGTTTGGAAAGAGGATTCCAGAAAAAAGGTGCTAGAGATGTCTAAAGATTGAAGAGAAACAAGGATCAATCCTACAGATTGGAGGTAGCACCTCCATTATTTTTAACGGAGTGTGCAATGGAAGCATGGTATGAAATGCATCAAAGATGGCATGTTGGAAGTTGAATATGCATGTCAGAAGGAAATTAGATGGGTTATGACAGGAGAAAGTAATAGTCATCAAGCAAATCCAAGTGTTGATATGATCATATAAGGAAGGGCTAAATCAATTTCCTGAAGAAAGAAATTGGTTTTAGATGACCAAGGTTACTCAGAGAACATGACTGGAAATATAGTTCGGTCATGTAGGAGTTGGATCAGAGGAATCCAAGTAATAATGGAATGCTGAAATTTAATATCAAAATAATATATGGTTGCAAGTATGAAAATTAGACAAGGAAGGATTCCTGGATGGAGTCAAGTCCTTGAACATCTTAAGATAATGGAAGAAGAAGAAATCATGAGGTAGATATCAAGCTAATTGGAATGCATGACAACACTCCAGGAGGGAAGGCAAGAATAGTAGAGGATTGTTGATGAAATCCAATGGTGTTGAAGGTATTTCCACAACAACATGGAGATATCTAGTCGAGAATAACTCAAAAGTGAAATGAATTTCTAAAGATAAATCAATAAGGAACCATGAAAAAGAAAATGTTTCTATGCATGGTTTTGAATGAAAAAAGAGATGGTGCCTAACAAGATTCCATATCAAGTGGCATAGAGCCATGAGTGACATTCCCAGGGGGTGGAAGTATCACTTGAAATTACGATGGTAAATTAAAAGAAGTATTAAGTACTTTTAATTAATTCTATGCAGCTAGCGAAGGAGGCATATGTGCATCCTTACAGTATGCTAGAGATTGGCTATGCAAGTCAATTTTGAGGCTATTTGGAAAAGAGAAGAGAAGGGTACAAGAAAACTCAAATACTAAAGTATTCAGTCAGGAAGGGGATGAAGTAGTTCCATCCGAAAAGTAACTAGATTTTGAAGACCCAAAGTCTATAAGATAGCATGTTTGGAATTGTAATCCGTCCAAGTATGATTTGGATTAGTTGGATCCAGGAAATAAATAAATGATCCAGGTTAATATCAACATTAGTATTTGGATGGAAATGCAAAGGCAACCAAGAGTGTTTTGGCTAGAAAGTGCTCAGGACAAAAATAAGCATGCATAGTGATTATAGTGAGAGCACAAGAAGATTCAAGAATCCGTGAAGAATTAAAGACTTATGGGATCAACAATGAAAAGTGATACATGAAGAAAGAGGTGGCTACGATTATTGTAGAAACAATTATGTTATGGCTTGTTGGACATCCATACATAGAAAGGGAGAATTATTGCATGTTTTCAAGTGTTGTTGATGATGCTGCTACATATGGAAGGAAGCAACATAAAGCTGGAATGTTGATTATAAGACTGATAAAGAGGCATGCGAGCTTCTACATGTTGATGTTTGGGTTGCATCGAAAAGACATCCTACTAGATTGATAATTAATAATATGATTATTAATTATTAAACAATATTATTAATTATAATATTATTAATGGAATTAATATATATATATATATATATATATATATATATATATATATATATATATATATAAAGTGTAAATATATTTATATTATATGTATAATATAATATAAAGTATGAATATATTTATCACCCAAGCGACACATCTCTTCATGGATGGTCACCATGTGTTCTTTATATATAGAACACTCATCATTGTAATAATATATTCATTCATATACAATATCATCTCTTATGAAAAATCAACATGGTATCATAGCGGGACTGGGCTTGACTCCCTCACAGGAGGGCCCAGGAAAATGAGAGTAGAGTAAAGTCTTGGGAGTGTTAAATTTATGGAGTTGTTGAAATCTATGTGTACAACATATTTAAATTTTACACCTACCTAAATTATAGAAAGAATTCCATAAATTATGGTGGGCAGTAATTTCTAGTAAAAATGGTTAATTACCTAAATATGAGGAATGTACTGCATATGTACTTCTATCTATATTTATGCAAAGAATCGCATGAATTATGGAGAAAAAAATTAACAAATTCAAATAATATGTGGATGGATTATAGCCAATTAATATTT
>ML798082.1:39642-104284 GCA_009831015.1 Picea engelmannii
TGACAAGTTTAAATCACAACAACTATAAATAACATGCTCCTCATAACCATAAAATTGTTTTGTATCGCAAAAAGCATTCCAAAAAAATGCATCATCCACCTATTCTCATGTCAAATGAAACCAATATTGCATCGTCAATAATGTAGGACTATGTAGGTAGCAGCAAAAACAACAAAAAAACATGTATAATATTTTTATCCTTGCGCCTCTAGTCTACAAGGGGGTTCCACCTACTAGTATTATATTATTATCATAGTTAAATAATAGGGCTTAAGAAATACTTTGCGGGCGGAATTCATCGTTACGATTTTAATCATCAACACATGTCACCCTCGGTGACGTCATCCTTCCATGTCACAATGGCACTCCAGAACTTCAGAATTTCAGGCTTCAGGAGATCCAACACTAGCACACCTTATTTCTCCCGAATGCCAAACTTCTGAACAATTTTTTCTCGAAGCTTCGGGAATTCGGGGCTCCAGAGGATTCCTCGCTAGATTAAAACAAATCATCTGAACGTCGAATTTCCGAATACGTGTTCCCCGGAGCTTCGAGACTTCAGGGCTTCGGGACTTTGGTACTTCGGGCTTCAGAATATTTTGTTGTTGAACTTAAATTAACCTACCAACTGTCGAACGTCGAACTGGTACTTCTTGGGGCTTCGGGACTTCTGGGCTCCAGATCTTCGGAGCTCAGGGCTTCAACAATTTTCTTTGTTGAACTTTCCCCAACCCCCGAACTGTCGAACTCCCGAACAAGCTGATCTGTGGACATGTGTCTTCGATAATGGATGGTCCAGATTGGTTCTGGACTTCGGGAAAAATTCCACTTTGCACAATCTCACACAAATTTCCCTGAATCATTGAACTATCAAACCACTTGGGAAATCCAACGGTCTTCCTTCTCCCAAATGATCTATGGCATAGATTTGCTCTGGGATTTCGGAGCTTGGGGGATTTTTCCTCTTTCTCGAAAAAACTTAAAACTCATCAAATTAATGAAGTTCAAAGGACTTGAGGGTTAACCGTTGTGCTCCTTTCCCAGATCTAACAGTTGTGAAGGGTCTTCCTTCTCCCGAATAGATCCCATGACTTAATTTTAATTTTGTGGCCAATAACCACGGTTATTGTGGCTTCTTGATCTGCCACACCTTCTGAGATTTCAAATACAGTCCAAGTGTTCTCTCAACGTTCTTATGGTACTCATGGACTCTCTGAAACTTGAATTTTTTTCCATTTCGACAACAATTCATTCTGAAACTTCTGCTTCAATTTCCACTTACATGGCCTATCCAGGCTCAGTGTTGAAACCATGGGCTCTGATACCATTTTGTAACATACCCCGGCCTCACAAGCTGGTCCATGCCACCTAAAAAATTTCTTACTGAGCTTCTGATAACCAAAATGTAACATACCCAACCATAGACCTGTTGGGCTATGGAACACAAAAATTCTTGCAGGACATCATACATATACAAATTAACATAAAATTACATTATGCTAATATACAGATTAATGTGGAAATAATAGTAAGCCTACACATACAACATATACATGAAATACTTATAAATATTAGACATGTACAAATGCACATCATGTAAATGAACATAGAAATGGTACTTATCTTTGTGTAGAAGACCACCAACTATGTGCAGACCTTCAACTAACCTCCTAGCCATAGACCACATTGCTCATCACTCTCAGTATTGGGTCACCCCCAAGCTGGGACTAAACTCCACTCGGGTAAAAGGATTCCTAGGCTAGGCTGAGACAATGGGATACTACACAGTTAATCAGGAAGGATTCCCTCCTAGGAGACAACTTATACACATAGCTTACAACCTCTCATTCCTCAAATGCATGTCCCACCCCAAGAAGTGTGCCCCTTTATCTTCTCAACAATCCTTCGACTGCCTCACTTCCCTTCCAGGGCTTCATTAACAAGCCAGACATGAATTCTCAGATCACTATAGCTGTTGTTGGGCTCCCTCCAAGAGAAATCACTTCCCTGGCAACCTCTCTCCCTTGGAGAGAGTTTCTCACATGCCTAACAACCTGCTTCTACTTTTCCAACAAACTCTCTCACCTAGAGATATTTTCTCATAGGCATGATAACCTGCCTCTTCATTCCACGGGCTTGAAAACCTGCCTCTTCACTCCCGCTCCCAGATAACCAGCAGTAGGCTTAGGTGAAAACAACTTCAACGTTTATCTAATGCACAGGTAAAAGTGACAACCATGACCTTTGGGTTTGGAAATAGGCGATGCTCATAACATGCAAGTACAACACATGCTTAGGTAGGCACAGGTGTGTTGTGCCACCCAGGAGGATCACGGGTTTCAACCGATGATAGGAAAACATGGGATATGGCTCCATAATCTGTGCAGGTTTTAGAGGTGTGTGCATGCTCAAACGTCAACAATGGAGGTAATGGCTTCCTGTGTGAATGTGTGAGTGCATGGAAAGACTGACCAAAATGGAAGAGAACCCCCAAGAATGATGAGTTTTCCACATATATATGCATGTCCCAAACTGGACACTTGTCTTCATGAAGCCGCATGAGCTCCACTTATAATTTGTTCCCTTCCCACAGAAAATTAGGATAACATAGGTTATTTCCAACCTTAGCTTTTAGGAAATAATAATATAATATTATTCCCTTATAGATAAGCCCTCAAGCTTAGCCCTTTTTCCTAGCCTCTTATCCCCTTCCCTTTCCCTACTTAGAGGATATTAGTCCCCCATTATCTTTTATCGTGGTCTGTCTATACGCAACGATGTATTTTATTAATGATATGAGTGTTTACATATACAAAAATAGGCTCATTAGCCTTTAACATCTAGGCTCTCCGGCCTAATCATCACATAAGCCTCCTATATTATAATCACCTGGCTCACCTGCCTACAAAACATATTTACATTCTCAATTACAATTGGGGCTCGGTCTTGGGATATTACACATTTAGTCCTATAAGCACATAGCACTATGGGAACCCTTAAATCCCAATGTCTTGTCCTACATTACATATATTTTTCAATGCATTCTCTAGTATCTTATTGAAGTCTTCCACAGTTCCATTCGCTTGAGGGTGATATGGTGTGCTCTTTTGATGATGAATCTAGAACTCCTCTGTCAATGTTGCAATTGTCTTGTTCAAAAAGTGAGTCCCCTGATCTCTCATAAGTACTTTTGGACACCCAAACCTTGTAACTACATTCTCAAATAAGAACCGTGCAACTATCTCCGCGTTGCAATCTGTAACCAATTCTACTTCTTCCCACCTAGTCAAGTATTATGTCGCGATAATTATGTACCCGGATCCTGATATTCTCGCTGATGGATTAATTGGTCCAAAAAAATATATTTCCCATTTGTCAAATTCCTATATTGTGACTTGCAGAGTCAAAGGCATCTCATCCCTTCTAGATGGATTCCCTACCCTCTGGAAATTATCGCAACTCTGATAATACTCCTTATCATCATTATGGAGGGTAGTCCACCATAGCTCTGTGTGCAAGATCTTTTGAGTTGTCGCCTTTCCTACATAATGTCCTCCTGCAATTCCTTCATGCGCCTCTGATAGGATCATTTATCGTTCATGTTCCAATACACAACGTCATTGTATCCCATCTGCACCTAAATTATATATTTTTCCTATGATCAACTGATAATTTGTTGCTTTAACCACTAACTGCTTCTTTTGTGCTAGTGTCATGTCGGATGGAGCCACTCATGTACTAAATAAATTGGACAATCTCTGCAAAATAGTCATCAACCTTTGAACTGCAAATAAGTTTGTATCTAGTAAAGTATCATCTAGATACCTTTCATCTTCCCCTGTCAGTATGCGTGATAAATGATCTGGTCTTGCATTCAGTTTCCCTAGTTTCACAATGACTTCAAATTCATACTCTTGGAACACAAATAACCATCTGCATATCCTTCCCCTTAACACTAGCTTGTTCACTAGGTATATCAGCACAAAGTGGTATGTATACATCTTAAAATGGGACCCTAATAAGTAATGTAATTCTTCTTGGCAGTCGACAACTTCCTGCGAGCAAAGGACATCAGATGGTCTAACCCTCCCTCTCCTGGATAAGATAACACTCTGTCGAGAGCTATAGATGATACATCCACATGAACGCAAAACTATTTCTTCCAATTTGGGAACACCAGAATGGGTGCAATAACTAATTTCTTCTTCAACATATACATACCCTATTGATAGTCTTCATTCCACTAAAACCTAACTTCTTTCTTTAACAATTTTTCCATCTGAGCGGTAATATGTGCATATCATTTAATAAACTTCTTGTAATATCCTGTATGGCCCAATGTTGTTCTCAATTTTCTTACTGACGTAGGTGGTGGAAAATCAACAATCACAACTATCTTTGCAAGATCAACCAACAAACCTTGCTTGCATACCACATGACCCAAAAAAATACCAAAGGGTGCACAAAAAATACACTTTTTCAAATTTAATGACATATGATATTGTCTACATATATCGAGCATTAAACACATAGTTTCTATATGATATTTCAATAGGCTAAACACAGTCCAATCACCTAAGTAAACTTCAAGAAACTTATGAATAAATTCCTTGAAGGTTGCAACAATTACTCTGGAAAACACAACATGTGCATTATTTAACCCAAATGGCATCATTGTGTACTGGTAGCTTCCCCATTTTTTTTCGCAAATGTCATCTTATGTTTGTCTTCAAGTGAAAATTTGATATGATGATACCCTGTAAATCCATCAGTGAATGAGTAGGCCTCCTATCCTCCTACATTCTCCAACACTTCGTCTATAAAGGGGGTCAGAAATGGGTCATGCGAACATGAATCGTTTAGTTCCTTAAGTCTACGGAAATTATAATTCCATTTATTTTCTTATCTTGAACTACCATTGGACTTATCCACTTTGACTCTACGACGAGCTCAATGGTACCAACTTCTAACATTCTGTCTATATCAGCTTTCACTTTCTCCTTTTACTTTGGATTCAATCTGTAAGGTCTTTGTATTACTGGCTTAAAGTATGTCTTTAACAATATCTTCATTTCTCCTAGTTCCCCAACAATCCCCTTCATCTCTAAGAAGGTATTTGGAAATAGATCTTGATACTCGCTCAATAAATTTGCAATTTTTTCAATGGCATCATCGTTCCAATAGTATTCAATATTCACGAACTTGGGGTTCTCTTTCATGCCAATATTCACCTTGTGCACTTTTAATGGCTTCACATACACAACAGATTCAAGCTCTGGACCTTATGCTCTGCACTCCACTTCAGTCTCTGGTACTTTCACATTCCTTGGATATTCTTCCTCTTGGACTTCTTCAGTAACATTGTAACATTCCAGTATTTCATGAATTGTTGCAGAGACTATGTGCACACTATATGCAGGTACTATGTCTATATGGTATTCTTCTGTAAAAATATTCCTTCTGATGACTTGTAGAGCTGAGTCTACTAAAGGTGAAACAAATTTAAAACTAAATGTTACCTTGAAATTTTGGGTTAGCTCCTCCCAGTTTTCTATCCCTCTACGTACCTCCAGTTCTAGATACCATTTCTTGGGAATCTTCTCAAGTGTATGTATAAATTTGTGCATCCACTCCTGCTTGGGAACCTAACTCCAAGTCGTAATTCACTGCGCAATATGATCTGTTGGACAACTTAACCCTGTATACTTCTATGCAATTTCTCCACTTTCTGTTCCAAATATGATATGTAGTAGCCTTCTACACTGCTAACAGTCTTCCAATTGAAACTATCTTATGTTGGTTTTCCAACCTCAACTAAATGGGTGGCAAAATTAACTTCGATTTCCCCATCATTTCCCATGTTTTTCTTGGAAGAGCATTCACATTCGATCCTAAGTGTAGGATGATGTTTTCCATGTCATAATCCCCTATATGCGCATTCATTCTGAATTCTTTGTTTGTCCTTTTCTTGCACAATACTTGGTTCATTTCCCTCTATGTGGTTGGTACTTCTATATCTTAGGTGCATTGATCGATCATCCCACACAATATATTCAACATTATCTCGTCCTTCATTAATTCTAAACAAATCCTTAGAAAATATTTCAAAGTGCTTACCTTCTTTACTGACCTTTCTGGAATGGTGTGATCATAGACTGACGATATATTGTATATTGGTGGCGCATTTGACATTGATGTTATCCAGTCTAGTCCCAATATCTCTTTCCTGGTTTGTTGATATGTCTCTTTCTATTTCTATGGATTGAACAACATACTAGGATCAACTACTTTATGTATTCATTGCTCGATCCCTTTTCCTTTTTCCATCACATATGCTCCTTTTCTAGATCCTCCTCCTGCAACTGTTTCTATTCTGGGATGATCGTCGCGTTGTTATGTTGTTATAATCTGAATGTTTGTGTTCTAGTTTTGGTTCCATCTTTCTTTCCATTTCATAATAAGTTGAGGACAATATTCTGTCCCATGATCTAATTCTTTTCATTATGTTCATGTCATGCAAGGATTCATTAAGTCTCTCTCCAAATGTACCGATTGATTGCAATTATAACAAATGATTGGTCCTCTTCCCCCTCTACCAAATCCTTTGCATCCCCCCTGATTAAAGCCTCTTGGAGTATTATAATGTGGAACTCTTCCTTCTGATGTGACATTTTCTTCTTGGATTCTGTATATGTCTAAAGTGTTCTCTATCAATAAGTAAAATGTGCAGCAATCCTTCTCATCATGTCCTACAAACTTGCAAAAATTGCAAAACAAATTCCTAGGGGTACTCTTGTACTTCTGCAATAATGGAAAAGCAGTCAGATGATGTCCCCATGTATTTCATATTTCACAATACCCCTCTCCTCCTGCCAATGGGTTCAGTGTTCATGTAGCCATATATTTCACAAATGTTGGAGACTCGTCTTTATGATGGCCTTTTGTATTACATGTAATACACCAAAAAATTTCATGTTTGCCCTTTCCTTTTGTCAGTTATGACAACTGAATCATTTGCACAACCAACTATGATTTAACTTGTGTCATCCCTGCACCATCTCCTATAAGGGATGCTTCTAACTTCATTGCAATTTCTAAAGCTTTTGGTTGCGACGTGAATTTATGTTGTGTCAAAGGACAACGAATGTGGGGAAACAACCATGAAATAAACCATTCTCTATGTTTTTCATCGTGAATATGGAATTTCAACCTACCCGTCACATATTTAAACCTCTAATCGTAATACCAAATTGTCTCAGTCTGCACTTGCTTAATTTCTTTCAGCTCTGTGATGTACTGTGACGTAGATTTCGGCTTCTGAAATTCCTTTAATAAAGATTGTCCAATTTCTTCCAATGTTCTTGATTTTCCTGCCAGTGTGGTAATATGATAATTCATGTACCATAACAATGCATGACCTCTGAACATCGTTTCTAACTACGCAATCTTCATTGCATCATCTTGGACATTCTTCACAATCCATATTGTCTCACATACAAACAAATGATGCTCTGGATCTTCTGACCCCGCTCCCTGGAATTCAGGCATACTTAATACATTCAATTGTCTGATCATCTCAATATTCTAGTTTCTCAGAGAATCAACTCAGTATCTTCCATTATTCTCCACTGGCCTCTCTAAGAATTTAGTCAAAATAATAAAAAATTCACCAAAGAATATTTCGTGCAAATCTGTGAATACATACCTTTGCAACCACTAGTCGTCGATGATTTGTGGGTTCCTATTTTGTTCTCTAGAAAATTATTGTTCCTTCCTCTCTAGCCATTCTGATATCTCTTCCTTAGTCAGCCTCCAAAACATTCCCCTCAGTTACAAATCTTGATTCTGGAAATTGAACCATTTGTTAGCGCGCAGTGGGCAGACCCTAGGTTCAAAGATAATAAACCAACAAAACCCTTAAACACTGACCATTTCGGCATCACCTGCAAGCAAGTGAAGTCTCACCCAAAGCATATAGAGGGGTTGTAGGAACCAAGTTTCAATAATGACGAGGGGAAGGGAGGCATTCAACATGATCATACTATGCATTATCCATTTATCTACCACATGTGTAGTTTCCATTACTTAACAATTAATTATCATGCAACATACCCCGTGTGTGACATTAATCCACTTGACATTCATTCATTCATCATTAGATTAAGTTCACAGGATCATAATAGCATATATCAATGAATTATCCATAATACTAAGCATTCATCATCATTGCGCAATAGTCACAAAATAGTAAATAAATATATGCTAACCATATATCAGATCCGTAAAAAACACAACACACATAAGGAAGACATCAAGACACAATGTTTTAATATGGTTCACCCCAATTGGGCTACGTCCAAAATGAATAACTTATGATATTATTCATTTGCAATCTCCTTATATTTGTGCATTGTGCTTACAAAAGGTACATCATTTAACATTACCCTAACCTCCCTAGCCATTCCACTGAGTGCGAGCCTACCTCCTGAAAACTTCAATCATAATCCAATATACTCGAACACTTAGCCAAAAAATCTAGCACAATCATTATTAACTCTCTTCACTATCTCTATCTACCCCAACCCTTTACATATTTATACATTAACATGGGTCTAATCCCATTACAAAATGGTTACAAAGTGGACATAATGTCCCAAAATTCCTAACTACTTTCCTCCTTTTGCGCATTGGCTCCCAAAAATGATCCAACTACTTTGTGTGCACATCTCTCCTTAGCCAAAATGTCACACGATCCATTCATGCACGATTCCCAAGACTTATCCAAAATATCCTACTCCAACAAGTAGTATATTTGGATGATGTTAATTTCTTCTGCAAGAATAGGGCCGATCATATTGCTCATCCGAGGAAATTTTTCAACAGATGCAGAAGGTATGGAATTTTACTCAACCCCAAAAAATATGTATTCATTGTTGATGAAGGTAGGCTACTGGGATTCATTGTATCTAAATAAGACATGATGATAGAACCTGAAAGGAGTGAAGCAATCTATAAAATACCTCCTCTCCATAATAAAACTCCATGCAATCCTTTCTGGGAAAAATATGTTTTGTGAGAAGATTCATTCCCAGTTGTGTTGAAACTGTGAATCCACTCCAAGACATGATAAATAAATATGCATAGTTTAAATGGGGGCCTAATGAGAAAGAAACATTTGAAAATATCAAAATAGAAATAACTCGGGCTCTGACATTGATGAGTCTCGACTTCGACAAATATTTCATATTATACATGTTTACTTACGATATTACATTTGCAGTTGTCTTGCCACAAAAAGATCAAGATGGGAATGAATACCCCATCGCTTTTATGAGTTCTAGGTTGAAATGAGTAGAGTTAGACTATCCCAAAGTTGACAAACAGGCCTATGGTGTTTTTAAGGCAGTCAAACACTTCAAACCTTACCTGATTAAATCCAAAACCAAAGAGATTGTCCCTTACCCAGTTGTGAGAAATATCTTAGTATAGAAATATTTGGGAGAAAAGATAGAAAACTGGATAACAACCCTTTAGGAATATGACCTTGAAATCAAACATGCTAAAGTTTTCAAGGGGTAAGGGCTCTACAAACTGGCAGCTAAATCGATACATAAAAAGGAAGAGGAGGATGAATTTTACCAAGATCAAAGTCTATTTGAGAGGGAAGTTTGTTATATCTCTGTCACTAGGGACCAATGGTATTATGAGATGAAATATTATCTGACCTATGGAACTTATCCCCATTATTTGTATCCTAAGAAGAAGATATCCCTCATACTTAAGTTTTCACAGTATCAACTCATTCAGGGAGTGATTCGTCGCAGAAACTATGATGGTGTCTATTTTAGATGCCTTGAAAAAGAAGACGTTGATAAAGTCATATATGAACTTCATGATGGGCCTATTGGAGGAAATTTTGGAGGTGATACTACAACCCATAAAATACTCATGGTGAGCTACTATTGGCCTACCCTATTCAAATATTCACATGCATATGCTCGAAAATGCCCAGAATATCAAAAAGCAGTCGTAAGAGAAAAGAAACTTGTCTTCCCACTTTAGCGAGTTATTATTGAATAGGTTTGGATGTCATAGGTGAAATTAATCCCAATTCTTCTAAATTGCATAATTACATCATAACAACAATGAATCGTTTCACCAATTGGACTGAAGCAATCCCTTTGAATATCGTCAATGAAGACCAGGTGATATTTTTCCTTGAATCTCATATCATTACTAGGTTTGGTGTACTTGAATATTTGCTTTTGATAATGTTAAATATTTATCCTCTTTGAAATTAACTAAATATGCATTGGAACGAAACATTAAAACCAAATATTCAGCTAAATATTATCCACAAGGGAATGGGCTAGCAAAATCACCTAATAAGAATCTAATCAAGATCTTAAAAATCACTATTAAGGATCACCAAAGAAACTGACATCTAGCTCTCCCAAACACCCTATGGGCTGATAGAGTCACACCAAAATCCTCCCTTTTTTTTTGGTCTACGAACAAGAGGCAACCCTACCTACTCATACCTTCCTACCTTCACTACAACTTGCCCAAATTCTTCAAGCTGAAGAATGCCCAGTAATGAAACAAAGGTAAAATATGCTCCTCAAAATTGAAGAAGATAGGGAAAGGGAAAAAAGGAACCTAATGCAACATCAAAAAATAATCAAGAGATGGTTTGATAAATCATCTGTAAGAAACAAATATTTTCAAGAGGGGTTTCTTGTCCCCAAGTGGGATAGGGAAAATGAAATTAAAGGGAAGTATACCAAATTCCAGAAACTCTGGCTAGGTCCATTTCAAATCCATAATAATATTGGACCAAGATCCCTTAAACTTGGGGCATTAGAGGAAGAAGACGAGGAGCTCCCTATCAATGGACAAGTGCTTAAAAAACACTTCTCATAATCACTCCAGGTGATGTAGCTATGTACATAGTAGGTTCACTTCTATGTTTTTGTAAATATTTTATGATTTTCTTTCCTTGCTTTAACATGTTGTATTTACTTTACTGTTGTAGTAAATCCTCTACTAACTTGTTCCAAATTTGGTTTATTGGAGTTTGTTTTACAATATAAGCACTATGTCTGCATAAGGATGACTATTCCGATGACTAGGTAAAGATTAAACACCTTGTATATGGTATAGAAGAAAACGAGTTATAACTTATGGTCACATTGAGGGAAAGAGTTCATGATTATTTGTTATCAAAAGAGCCTCATATTATGTTTTAAATAGTTTCAAATGCTTAAAATTGATAATATATTTGTTATCTGTGTGATCATTCTCACTACTGACTCACTAAGTCATAAACAAGAACATGCACTAGCCACTAATGTCTTCAGGACAATTCTTTTGAGACTTCCCTATTCTCGACCAGCTCAATAAAAAACTATTTGGAGAGGATCCATGAAGTTGAAATAAATATTGAGACCTGCATATCAAAGCAACTCTTTATCACCCCGCTTCCCTAGCACCCCTTATGTAGAAATGATACATAAATTACAAATCAAAGGGGTGAAATATATAGTCTGAATAAATGTGAATTTGAAAGCACTAATAATTGTGTGGGAAATACAAGTAAACACGTTGGGGCTATTGATGATCATTGGAAGTGGGGCCATTCTTGTATGATACCAAGACAACTTCGTCATGGTTTTGGACGCTCGCTGGAAGCGAATCAATGTCGGGAAAAAAGAGACGAGGAACACACATCGGTCTACAAATATTCAAGAACATGCTTATGTAGTGTCTCGATCCTCACAGATGTATAAACTAAGTTCATCCCTTAATTATCTCACTGGTATTATTTTGAATATCATCAAGGTTGATATTGCATTCTCATTTTCAGAAAGAGAGATTTTTGTGGGGTCCACAGTACAGATCCACCTATCAAATTTTCTGAAATTATATAGTTAAAGATTCACAATATGAAGGTAAATCTGGAACAGAGATAACTGGTTCTTCCAACAAGTAACCATTTGTTGTGACATACACATCATCCCACTAAATCTCTTGAGTTTTAGTGGCTACCTACACTACCAAAATTTTGCAAGGTACTAATCTTTTTACCCTAATGGTTATTTAATTCTAAGATAGATGTTTGTATGCAGATTCCAAAACGAATTTGATGCATAATATACTAGTTTCTACTCGAATCCATCCTAATAGACTCTTTCTTCAATTTTCCCCAACTTCTTTGGAACCTATTTGAAATTGAAACCACCCACAACTACTTGGCCCCTCACCTCCTTAATCTTATGATCTCAATTAATGTCATCGACTCTTGGCTCCCAACATCTTGTTGTTCTCAAGTGTTAAAGTCTCGATGACGATTCTTTAACAACGTCGTCAATGAATTTCTTTAGGAGCTTGTCCATTGTGAGTTAAATTTTATCAGTATGAGATTTAGGAGCTTGTCACCAAGCGATTAGTCTTAGTCTGGTATTAAAATAAGTTGGGCCCCACTTCTCCCCAATAACTTAATGCATTCTAATACCATTGCAACTACACATCCTTCTAGCCATGTCCATATGACTTCGATCACAGATCGTCGATGCTTGGCATATGACTCTTCATTGTTTTCAAATTTAAAGTTCCAATGATGATGCCCTTACAACGTTGTTATCGGTGAATCGTTGTGAAATTAAATCCTTCATGGGTTGTTTGTAAAATCCAGCGAGGATATTTTTATTTCAAGAGCCACGTCATTACACACGTGATCAATAATAATTGGTTTCGAATTTACCTGGGTTAAAATATGTGTTATGTTCCAGCTGGACCCCATCCTTTCATTGTCCCACATTATGACACTTATATAAATTTCATGGGAATTTATATTAATGCATGGCGATTTTACTTTCACTCACACATTTCATCGTCGGAGAACAACATGATTTTACCCTTGTTCTCTCTATGGAAATTGTCGACAACAATATTGCTTGAAACAAATCACCAACGATATAAACTTGGAACCATTAGATGGCCTAGATCAATCTAGCACCCAACCACTACATATCAATCGTTAAAATTTACCTCTTTCTCTAACCTTACACGCAAAATGAAAGAGAAAGGTTTTTCCTAAATGGTCCAATTGTAGAGCCAGTAATCTCACTGAAATCCTTCAGTCTTGTCTTCAAAAATATTCGATAATGCAAGTATGTCATCGTTGGAAAATTTCATTGCCACCCTTGCTAACTAATCCTCGTGTTATTTTTCACCGAGGACTATATCGACTCTCCCCTCTACTTACTAACTCCACCTCACTAACAGCACAAAAATGGCCATAACTACTGAGTTGTATACGAGAACATATTTATGGCTCATCGTACAAATCTAACTAAGTCGAAGTTGTGACGTGTTCTGCATTAATTGCACAGGGATTGGGTAAATTGGGGAATATTGTAACCCTGTTTAGAAGTAATCAATCTTGATTGAATGTAATACCATGAGAAACGCACCAATGACGTTGTTGCAGAAGCCGAGTAATTTGTGCTTTGGGTTGTAGTCTTCGGAGTAGCGGGTAAGTATTTCGAAGATTATTATTAGGTATCACTACTCTCTATAACAATTAAATAATGAATTAATTTCATTTTATTTCACGAATTGAAAAAGTAGCAAAATGTTTCAGATGCATGCCAAGAAGGGTAAAGCCAAAATAAATGTCGTTCCTGCTCCTGTTCATGGACTAGACTCTCTCAATATTTCCGACAAGAATAGAAATGATGGAAGACAGTATTTCACGTTAGATGATGAAGACATCGATGAGTATCGAAATATCCACAAAAGTGACATTCACATAGTGGTTGCTCGCCCATAACTTTTCCCCTACAATGATGTTGCAAAATGGTGTTTTTCACAACTACAAAAGGATACATGGTTGACAGTAAATGCTTTAGGTGTTCTAATTTCATCTCTCGTGATGAAATACATCAAGGTTCAGTATAAAACCTCGGAACCTGTTGTTGCACTAGAAGAATCATTCCTGGAAAAATTTGGGGTTGATCACAATGACTTCGAAACTCTAATAAAATATTGGTTCATTGATGAAGAATGGCCATTGAATAAATGGGAGATATATGTCTCGACGCAGTATATGAAAGACCCAAACATGATATTATATGCAATGATTTGCAGACTCTATGGTGAGGAGACAAGCACCCACTTCATAATGGAATGGTTCCCGATGGCCTACATAGTGGCCAAAACCATAAAATCATTCAATTGGGATGGTATCCTATCATTCAACATTGAAAATTGAGTTTGGGATCCTCAGGGTATGAAAAATTATGGTTTTAATATGTTTTTTTTTTTACAGAAACTGCATTTTTTATATATATATATAAAAGGCACAACCGAAGTCGTTGTTTACAAAAAGGGGTGTTGGTTCAAGGAAACAACTATGAGGATTTATGATAGATTACTACAAGGACCTGTCCAAAAAAAACTATTGTTGATATCTAGAAAACAAGTTGTTCTAGATATTGCTTACATTCAGAGATTACTAGACATAGCCATAATTACAAAATTTTGGAACTGTCTACACGTCTTACTGATTCTTGTCCTCTGGGCCTCCAGCTTCTTCTGGAGGCATGTCCAGGGTGACATTTAGGTCTGGCAGGACTAAGACAACTCTAATCATGTACTCCTCACTTTGGCTTTGTTCTGTTGAATCATGGGCTCTGGTTCCATGCAATTCTTCTAATCATTCACCTTGTCTTCTTAAGAAATCAACCTCATCTTGGAGCTAGTTTATTAAGGCTCGATGTTGAGATAGGTTTTCCATCTTGAAGCTTAGAGTGGTGTTGTGGAATCCAATCTTAGGGCCGGATTTTCAGTGGTGATGAAATTTTCATCCACCATCTCCTCCTCTCAATTTTCTTGTCCTGGGCACTGATTTATTTTAACGGTTCCACTGGCTAGCGTGTCTTTCCTCATTTTTTTGGTGTGGTCTACACCTGCGCTTCCAATTTTTTTTCCTAGGTATGAGTCTTGCATGTGATGTTGGGCTCTGGGATTTATGTCAATGGCTTCTTCTCTTCGGGCTGAATTGTTGCTTAAAGTGCCCAATTCCAATTGGATCATATTCCAATCTCCATGCTTAATTCCTCCTCGATGGTGTTTCCTGTTATTCCCTCTGGGAGAGCCAATGCTATCATTGCACGCTTGTGTCGTGGTCCTTATCTCTTATTTTGCTTCTTTGTAATTTCTTTGTAAAATCTGGCTTGAATTTATTGTGCGTATCCCTTCGTCGGACACACTTATTATTTCACAACATTTCTTCGGGATGTAAAAATAATGAACTAGGCTTTGTCCTTCCTGTAATCCCCTTATGGTAGCCATTCTTGAACGTGAAAAATGATGCCCATGAGGTGAGGTGGAATTCTCTACCAAGATCCACATGTTGTGGATCCTTACTTCAATCTTTTCCCATTATGTTATCTCGTGCACGATTAATGTAGGGGTGAGCGGAAAGGTGAAAGTGTGAGGTGGGAGTGACCTCATATGCAGGGTCCCACAAGGAGTGAACCTCTTTCAACACTGGATATCCATATTCGTGGGCTACGACGTACCACTTCTCATGTTCCGAGATCTGGCTAAGTACTCAGATCCCCTAGGCATGATGGGAGTTCGTTCTGAGGATTTGTTGCCCTGAAGAGACATGTGGAGGTGGTTGTTGAGTGGAGAGCTGACGCGAGTGTGCTGGGGCATTGGAGAGGCATTAGGGGGGTTCTATAAACTCAGTCCTACCCAAAAATTCCAAATGACTTGTACTTCTGCCTATGGATCTGTTAGCCTTCTCATCTTTGCTCCTGTTGTTGGCTCGTCGAACATGATAGAAGGTGGGGAGCATGGAAGAAAGTGTGTCCCTGGTTCTATCGATGATTATTTTTAGAATTGAGTTATTTGGGTTTATTATTTTAATGAAGTAATTTATTATCATCTTGGAGTCTCCTAGGATGATCATCTGGTTGATTTGACGATCCTTTTCTATTCGAGCCCCTTTGAAAAGTGCATAAGCCTCTGCTGAGTTATTGGTGGTTTTGCCTAGATTCCATGAGTATGTTAGCAGCCTTTGTCCTCTAGGGCTGAACAAAACTCCTCCCACACCTACCTCCCCTGGGTTCCCTTTATAAGCACCATCAAAACATAGAACATGACTCTTTTGAGTATTTAGCCAACTTTTTAACTCTTGAGGTGAGAACTGAAGCTACCATCATGAAGTCATTTTTGGAAAATAGGTGAGGGGGGCATCTGAGAGGTTTAGTTTGTTTAACCATGATTCTTCTTCTGTTCTCAAAGGATCCCCTTCCCAACTTGTTGTTTTCTTGGACGATATAAACTCCCTTAGTTGGTTGATTTCATTTATCGCAACTACAAGGGGGGAGATGGTTTTTTCTTTGAAAATTATTTTGTTTCTTGCCAGCCAAATTTTCCAGCATACAAATTTTATTGAGGCCTTCCAGGCTCGACTTAGATTCAGATTCCTCTGAAGTGATCCTTTGTAATGTTTTCCCCATTTACCAATCAGGCTTCTGCTACTTGTCGGCCTTGAGATTTGGGGGACTAATTCAAGGTAAATGTTTTTCATCACCTGTTTAGTAAAATTGCAATTTAGGAACAAATGATCGGTGCTTTCCAAGATATTGGCACATAGGACACATCTAAACAGTCCCATATAGCCTCTTTTGTTCTAATTTTTGCCTGAGTTTATTATGAGCCAATTGCCAACATAAGATGATTATTTTTGGGAGGCTGTTTGGGCTCCATATCTCTTCCCAGATGGCAGATTTGGTTGGGATAGCACAGTCTTCTAAGATATGCGTGTAGCCCATCTTCACTGTGTACCCTGATTTCCCCCAACTTATGTTTTCCTTTTGACTGAGGCAGACTGGGGCATTTCCACAGATCACCAGAAGGAACTGCTTAGCTTCGTCTCTCAAGAGGGGAGGAAGCTCGCCCAGATTCCAGCTTTCCCAGGTGCCATTTTGATGCCAATTTGAAATATCATAGAGGGTGGATTATCTAGAAGAGGACAACCAGAGATTGAAATGGTTCAGAGAAGGAATGCTAGAAAGTACCCCCGTCTTTAAGAATTTATCCTCCCAAATCTTTATTTATTTTCCATTCCCTAGGTTCCAATTGAGGTGGGATTGAATTAGCGGTACAAACGCCCGAATTAGCTTCCATATGGGGGAGCCTGATTGCCCAAGGTCTACTCCCTCCAAGAATATTTTTCTGACTTTGGATAGGTACTTATTGCATAATGATTTTTTCCACCATTCTTTTTCACCTTTGATTACACGCCAAATTAGCTTGGCTCCCAGTGCTAATTTTATCCTTTCCGAGTCCCTAATGCCCAACCCCCCATTTTATTTAGGGGCCCAGGTAATAGCCCAATTTACCATATGGAATTTTTTTTCATTATCCTTGCCTCCTTGCCAAAGAAATTTCCTTGTAATTTTGGCCATTTATTTTTTGATTCCCATTGGAGCATAGAGGGATGAAAATTGGAAAGGAAGATAATATTGCTTTTATTAAGATGACCCTGCCTACTGGATTTAGCCACATGGTTCCCCAAATTTCATATTGATCTTTAATTTTTTCGAGTATTACCTGCCACGCCTCCCTGGGGAGGGATTTGATACTAATGGGAGTGCCTAGATACTTGAAGTATTTTCAGTCAGTCGTAAAGGATAATTGGAGGATGTTGGCTATTATATCCATTGTTCCCACTTTTATGTTCCATGCATAAATTTGAATTTTAAGTTTGTTGATAAGTCCCCCCGAAGCTTGTTCATACTGGTCCAGGACTAGTTTGAATCTTTGGCCCATTGTCTGAGAAGCTCCTCCAAGAAGTAGAGTGTCATCAACGAATTGTGAGTTATTTATCCTTCTGACGCCCCTAGCGATTTTCAATCCTAGAATATTTCTCGTGGCTCTCTCTTGCTCCAGTCTTATGTTTAGATTTTCTTCCATAATAACATACAACAGAGGAGAGAGAGGGAACCCTTGTCTAAGAACTCTTGCGTCTTGAAAAAACGGAGTTGGGCGGCCATTGATTAATGACGCTATCTAAGGGGATGAGATACAAGCCTTGATCCAGGATACGAAGGATTTGTGAAAGCCAAATTTGTTTAGCACATCAAAGAGGAATTCATGCTTCACTCGATCAAAGGCATTTTCCATATCAATTTTGATTATCATTCCTTTTTCTTTGTTCATAACACTGGTGTGAATAGCTTCCTAGACCATAATTATGTTGTCCCAAATTCATCTTTTGGTCACGAAGCCCCCTTGATTGGGGAGAATTATCTTTGGGAAAAGGTGTTTTATCCTGTTGGCTATAATTTTGGTGAGAATATTGTAGGAAACATTGCAAAGCGAAATGGGATGGAAACGATCAAAAGTGATTGCATTTTTAGCTTTAGGGATCAGTGCAAGAAATGAGGTATTGGTGGCTCCTCCTAGCTTGCAAGTAGATTGGACATATCTAATCATATGGAGCAGGTCCTTTTTAATGATTTCCCAACAATTAATGTAGAAGTGGGGAGTGAAACCATCTGTCCCAGGAGCTTTATCTCGGTCAAATTGGAAGACAATTGTTCTAACTTCCATTTTTGTGACTACCTTTGTCAGTTCTTGATTATCCTAATTTGTTATCAACTGTGGGACCGGTTCCATGAACTGCATACTCTATTCTTTATTATTTGCTAAATCTTGGGTATAAAGATTTTTAAAATGAGAGGAGGATTCCTTTTTTATTTTTTCAAAGGAATTAATTACTTCTCATGTGGCTTTTTGAATTTCATCCATTGTGTTATTGTGTTGTCTTTCTTTGGCCCACTTATGAAAAAAGGAGGTATTTTTGTCTCCTTGGAGCCACAAAGCTCTAGATTTTAGTCTCCATTCCTTTTCTTCATTGTGGAGTTCCCTTATGTAATTTTGAAAGTGATTTTTCTCCTACTCGAGGTGTCTGGAATGTACTTCATTGTTTTCCATTACAATGTGTAGCTCTTCTAAATTATTTTTGTGTCTTTCTACTTCCTCCTTTGTGCTTTTGAAGAAATCTTCGGCCCAATCCTTTATTTCTTGCTTTGTATTTTTCAGATTTTGCTCCCAAATATACACAGGGGTTTCTTCCACCCAAGTAGACCAAATTGAGGAGATTAGGGGGAGGAAGTATGGTGAGTCCAACCACAAAGGGTTGAATTTGAAATGAATGGGGCCCATGTTTTATGCTTTTACAAGAGAAAGTGTTATTGGTCGGTGATCTGAGATGCCCCAAGACACTATTTGGGAGGAGATGGAGAGTGGGTGGAAGAGAAGAGGGATGTGGATGAGGAAACAGTACAGTTTAGTGGTTATGTGACCCACCCCTGTCCTTTTGTTGCTCCAAGTATATTTCCCTTTGGAGGGTTGTATGTCAAATAGATCTAGGTCTGAGATCAAATCCTCCATATGTTCCCGAAACTGGTCCCTAACAGAGGAACCTCCCTTTTTTTCCCCTTGGTGAAGTGTTGTGTTGAAATCCCCTGCTATAATGCAGTTTTCTTAGGCACCTAACTCTCTAATTTTCATTAGCGTTTCCCAGCATTCCCTCTTTTCCCAGTAATTATTAGGCATATAAATATTGCATATAGGGTAGATAATACCTGATTGGAGGTGCTTAAGTTTTACCAACATCCAGTGGGTTGATTCCACTATTTGTTCCTCCTTGTAGAGTTGAGTGTCCACATTGTACAGATCCCTCCTAAGGTGCCTCTAGCGTTCAATGTCGTTCTGCTACTTGATTTCCATAGTTGCTTCATTTCTCACAGGGCCTCATCGCCCTGATGTTTTGTCTCCTGGATTAAAAGGATGTGGGGTTTTAATATTCAAATTAACTTTCCCATGGATTTATTTTTTTCCCACTGGCCCAGACCTCTACAATTCTAGGAGACTACCTTCATTACTTACTATTGTTCTTTGGTTCCCCTCCCTTAGTGGGCTGAGACCACCCCTTTGTTGCTTGGGATTTTCCATTTTTCCCTTCTTTTTGGAGAATTTCCTCCAGTGTTGGTTGGGTTCCTAGTTCTTTTTCCTGGGTAGTTGCTCTTTCCCTTCTTGTTTTATTTGTTCTCCTTCCTACTTTCATAGTTTGAGCATTCTTTGGGATTTCCAAATCCATTTCTTCTCCAGAGTCTTCTTGACTATCTTCCTCCTATGCTTGGTGTATTTCCTAGAGTTGGGGATCTAGATCCGTTGGAGAGGTCGCGAGATCCACATCCTGATCTAGGATGTTCTCTTTTGTATTTTCTTTAGAACTGATCAACTTTGCTTCTAAAGTTTCCAAGGGTTCATATTTGTTCTTACTACTTTCGTCTTCATCACCAATTTGTATTGGGGATTTCCCTTTACTTGGTGAGGGAGGTATGAAGTTTATTTTTCGCTCATGTTGCTAGTTTCCTTCTCTGTTTATCATTTTATATCTTTTTTCTTGTTGCCATTGATCATATGTCTTGTTTTTTGGGTGCTCCTGGATCGCCTTAGGACAGTTTTTGGCGAAGTGTCTGTATTTGTGACAGGATTTGCACTTAAAGGGGAGTATTTCATAGTCCACAGTTTAGATGTATGACCACCCATCCACGGTGAGTTGGATTTCTTATGGGAGTCCTTTTTCCAGGTCTAATTCTACACATATCCTTGCACAATATTGCATCCCATCTCATGGATTGGCTCGATCGATGAACCTTCCCATAACGTTGCCTATATTTTTTATTGTTCCATTATTCCAGAAGTGGAGGGGAAAGAAGGGGAGCCTAACCCATACTGGAACCGCTGAGGGGATGTCATTCTCCGAACTGAAGTATGGAGTCCATTTATTCAGATACATCCCTCTGGTTCCCATGAAATACATGCCATTCGTGAAGATCAAATATTGATCTACTTTACTTTCAAAGAGAAAAATGTAGAATCCCTTACCACAAAATGATGTAGAAAGTTGTCCTTTGATTGTTTTCTTTCAGTTATACTCCAGCCATTGAGCCATAGCTTTGGGGGACGACCAGAGTCTGGTAAACTTCCCTATCAGACCATTTTCAGCAAGATGAAGTGCAAACGGTCTTGAAGAGGGGGAGTGGACAAAAACTTTTGGTATCGCTTCCAGCCTTTTGATGAACCGGGACGGAGTGGCTCCCTTAGCATATTTTGAGTAGGAGGAGATCAGCGCTTGAAACACTGCAAGATCAGGTGGCGACGGGGGTTGGGGGGGATCCCCCGAGCTAGAGGCCATGGCAGCCAGTGTCAAAAACCCTAGAATCTGTTAGGGAATTCTTAGGATGTGGTAAACAGAAGAATCGAATATGTCTATATTATGACACACACTCCCTAGTTTTATATGTTGGCTTACCTTATATATGCAATTTGCGTAGCCAACAAATTTTTTGCCTTTAATTGGCCTTGGAACCCAAATAAGAGCCCAATCCATATTTATTGTTCTTAGCGGTGAGAAGTTAATTGGAAAGAAAATTTCTACGACTTGTGCGACTACTTCCTTGCTCCCCTACACAAATACTTCTTCAGTGTTCACCCGCTTAGAATATCCCCAAAGGATATCAACACCCTAAGGGAAATAGGGGATTGGTATATGAAAAAATATTATACCTTCATAAGGGTATTTGGGGCCACATGACCACCGCATTTGTTACCCAAATATGTCCCTAATAAATTGTTGGCAAGAGAGATATGATACCATACGGTAGAAAAAGGGGCCACTTTTATTTATCAAAGAAAAAAAAAGATACTTGCCAAATTTTCCTCTTCACATAGGCTAATTTTCTCTATAGAATAAAAAAAAAAATTTGAAAAGGAGGTCTAAACCCTTAAATAATTTAGTCTATGTGTTACAAACCAGAAAGGGCATGACCCTCAAAATCTGGTGTATGTCCATATGAGGGTTTTCAAGTTAGCACCATAGGCAATGCACAAAGTCAATTTTGCAGAAGATATCTTCAGGGGAGCCTTGTATTTTGAAGAGGTGGTAGACATGCTTACTACTAAAACAACACGAGAAAAGATTCATAAAGAGGAAGAAGAAGATAGGATATTGAGGATAGAACAATTCATATCCTTACTCCATAAAGATAAATAAAGACTACGAAATCAATAATGTGAAAAGAAAAACTAAGGAAGTCAAAAATGGATATCAATAGAGAAAGAAGGATGAGGCTGAGAAAAAATAGATTGAGTTAGAAAACAACAAATATGAAAAGCACTCTTTTGAAAGAAATAATGGGGAAAAGTTAGTTGATGTGGAACTTAACAAGAAAGAAGCAATAGGTAAAACACAAGTAGAGGAAGAAGGAAAAAAGAAAGAATATGAGGAGAAAAGAAATGCTGCCAAATCCCAAGAGAAAGGACTAGAGCAAGATAGCACAGTTGTGACAATATACCCTGACACAAGCATACTCAATGTTCCACTAGAAGAGTGCACTCCCTTGGCAACCATCCCAAGAATTATTTTGGTCACATATGCAGGTCTTGGAATTGAAGGTGCAGTTGTTTTTGTAGGTAACGATTACTATAGCCACAAAACTAAGGCTATTGAAAATAGGACGACCAAAAGGAAGAGGGAAGAAAATGATACAAGTCATGGAGTAACTGAATGAGTTATCAAATGGAAAACAATACTAGATCCCAAACATAACACAATACAAGAAACCTCAACACGCAATGCCTTTGCTGGAACAAATTTTATGTCGGTCTATAAAGTAGCAGCAGCTCTGGATACAACAAAAGAAAGAATAGTGGAACTAGAATTTTCCATTCATACAATAAATGAGAATGTGGTTGGTGAATTAAGGAAAGAATCCATGACAACAAAACAATCGCATAAATAATAACTAGAGAGACAATTGAATCTTCAAGAAAGGTACTTAACAAAAAAATTTGAGAAGAAGATCAACTTGAACTAGAAGATGAACTAGGAAGAAACATAAAAACTTAAAGCAGCATATGATCAAAAAGTTGCAAGGATTAAAGGGGAACAATTAGAAATCAATGCATATAATGAAAATACTGAGGAACAAGTCCGAAAATTGCAAAAAGATACTCATCTTTTTTAGAAGACTGTAGAAGAAAGCAAGACAAAAATAGTGGCACTAGAAATAATTAGAGAAGAATCCACGAGGGTAAATGAAACACTCATATATATGCAGAAGAAATTATTTCTCTTACTGCACATCATTCAAAAGAAATGGTCAGACCACTTGAAAGTAGTTCAACAAATGAATGTCATCAAAACAAAATATCAAAAGTTTCAAAACACATATGACCATATTGTCCAATGGAAATATGCTTGTGATAATCCTCCCATCACCTTGTCAATATATACAGCGAAGTAGAAGATTAAGGACCAAATATTACTCAACACAAGGAAATCCATTCTCAATAACATGAGGAATACTTAGATGAAGGTAAATAAATCTAGTAGGAAGTTATGGAGAGTAGTCGAAGAGCTAGTGGAACAATTTAGGATGGTAAACAAATCAGACTTGGGAAAATCAGGGTCGGATCATACAATGATAGAAGATGTCGAGAGCCAAAGGAATATGAGCATGAAGGTTGTTGAAGCCACAAAATAAATTGATCGATAAATACTAAATAAAAGAATAGTGAAACCAAATCAATTGATCCTCTTAATTGAAAATTTCATACAATAGACAGAGGAAGTGTTAAGGGAAAAATTCATAAGTCTGATCTGTGATGGGGAACTGGAAATTGAAAACATTCAGTTAAATAGATTAGATTCCATCCTTGAGGACTTCATTTTGTGGAGAAGCTTCATCGACAAAATGCAACCGCCAAAACCCACTTGATCATTGTAACTTAACACTTGCATCATAATCATTTTTGTAATCATTGTAATATTCCAATCAGGAATGAGAATCGAAGAGTCGTAACTGTTCAATAATCATTTGACAGTTACAGAATTCAAATCGCATATCTTCATATTTTGTAAAAGAGATGAATGTAAAAAAATGAAGGACTTTTTCACTTTGTATTACAGGTTGTACTATTACTCCTAATGATAAAGAGAAAGATGAGTTTTCTAGAACTGTGATTGCGATGAATGTATTTTAGACTATTCTTGATGCATTTGTTTTAATTTGAGTACCTCATGTTCATGTGTATGAATTGTTTTTGCAATGTTCTTGTATGCCCAGGTTGTCATAGTTTCCTTTGTTGAATGCAGTTATAATGTTGTTGTATTCGATAAAAACTAATTGCTATTGTCTTCTTAATGATATTATTGTGTTACATAGCATTTGAATTCATGAACTATATCTAATTCAAAAGGATATCATTCTTAATTGTATTCAATCTCCTTTAGTTAGCTCTTGATCACGATAGGATTAGTGTAGTTTAGGATTGCATCTTAGAATAGATATAGGTAGCATCATTCTAGTTTGTTTTAGATTTTAATTCATTTGTTTGAGACAATAGATTTAGTTTGGTAACCATGCCAATATACTAGTCGGAAACACCATCCCAAACAAGAGTGAGTTTAATTGGGACTTGTCATTGAGCGTTCTCCCTTACCTGAGTGAATGGGCCTTTTGGAATCTTCAACACCTTTCTCCTTCTTCCTCATGAATATTATCTCTTGGAATATACACGGCCTCAACCACAGGAGAAAAGAAAGACTCCTTTGAAACCAAATATTGGAAGATAATCCAAACTTTCTATTCTTACAGGAAACCATATGGTGAGTGATGAAGTTGAATCCATTCTTTCTCGATGTTCGAGGAAATGAAATTTCATAATAAATGAATCCAGAGGCTTGGTCATTGGGTTTTCTATACTCTGGAACCCGACTTCTATCACACTTGATAATTTTTTCTCCACCAAATGAACCATTTTATCTAGATATTTAATAATTGGCTAAGTTAAGGATGGATATATCACAAACATTTATGGTCCATCCACCTCAGCAAAGAATTCAACCTTTTTGGAAAATCTGGGAAGCCCAAAGGAAATAGTTCAAAATAAAAAATGGATTCTAGGCAGAGACTTTAACATTATTCTCTCACTAACGGAGAAAAGGGGCAGCATGTGTAGACTAGATAGTGATAGTGAAGTCCCAGTCAGAATCAGTAAACCCAATGAGATCTAATGTAGAGACTATTGTATAATGAATCCCAAAGGTGATGGTGCCTTGTACATATCGAAGGATATGCTTTGCAACCTTCCAATGTAGCTCATGCGGCTCCTACATGAACCTGGAAACTGCACCAACTACATAGGAGAGGTCTAGTATGGAGTGTGTGATATACAACAAGCTCCTCACTAGTTGTATGTGCAGTGTGCTATCAACCAGTGGAGTCTCCCCGCCATCCTCAAGTTTTATTCCTGATAGGAAAGGAGTCGGAATAGACTTGCAGTCTCTCATGTGAAATCTCTCAAGGAGATCTTGTTCATACTTGGCCTAAGACAGTTTGATACCTGATGCATTCTGACTGATCTCGAGTCCAAGGAAGAAGTGTAGTGGACCCATGTCTGTCATCAAAAACCTGTCATGTAGAATCCTCTTGACTGTAGCAATTGCTGAAGTCGAGCAACCGGTGATCAGCAAATTGTCAACATACAAAACTAAGAGTAGAAGTGAATCAGTTGTCCTGATCATGTAGACATTTGGGTCTGATTTACAATGTACAAATTTCTCTAACAATAGGTAGGAGTCCATATTGGAATACCGTGCCCTCGGAGCCTGCTTGAGGCCATAAAGGGAATTCTTCAGTCGATAGACAAAAGATGAGTCCTACATAAATCCCTAGGGTTTCTCCATATAGATCTCCTCAAAGAGATCACCATGAAGAAATTCATTCTTCGCGTCCATATGATGGACTTCCCATCCCTTGGTTTCCGCAATGGCAAGTCCCAATCGTATGGAATCCAAATTTGCTACTCGATCGAAGGTCTCATAATAGTCAATACCATGCACCTGGTGAAAGCCTTTGGAAACAAGCCTGGATTTGTATCTACTAATCTATCCATCCATTGTGCTCTTGGTATTGTAGACCCATCTGAATCTAACAAGTTTCCTCCCAGAAGGAAGGGGAACCAAATCCCAAGTCTAGTTCTCAAGGAGGGAGTTCTACTCCTCCTGCATGGAAAATTCCCAAAAGGGATTTCCAGCAGCCTCGCTATAAGACTGTGGATCTGAATACTGAACCAAGAAAAGATGCCTGGAGGGAAATGGTTTAGCGGAAGTGAGTGCAAAAGGAGTCTCCTCAAAATTAAATCGATTCCTCCTAGTATCGGTTGGATCACCAATGAGATCCCATGCATCCTGAAGAGTAGTTTGCACCCACTTGGGCCTCTACTCTGGCTATGCAACTGCATCTAGATGCTATGACACTACATCTAACTATATTGACTCTGAATCTGAATCATCTAAGTCCTCTGAATTAGAACTCTTGTCTGAAGAAGATTCGGCATGTGCATGCTCATCATCTCGGATAGGTGGAAGAATGAAGGTGTATGCATGCGACTGTTGAGGTACATGTGAGACACTTCCTTGAATTGGACACTATGATCCATGATGAGTCAGTTTGAGGAAAGATCAATAATCCTATATCCCTTCACATTGTTGGGGTATCCAACAAAAACACACTCATTTCTTTGTGGATCAAGTGCCTTCCTCTTTTCAAAGGGAATCTGGGCCCATGCACGTGAACCGAAAATTAGAAAGTGGGTCACTTCTGGTTTGAGGCTTCTCCAAGCCTCGTAGGGGGTCTTATCCTTGACAAATATATGGGGAGATATGTTTTTGATGTATGTTTCACAATTAAGTGCTTCATCCCATAGTCTTTGTGGTAGTGACTTTGCATGCAGCATGCAAGATGTCATCTCCTTTAGAGATCTGTTTTTCTGCTCAACAACTTTGTTTTGCTGCGTAGTATAGGAAACTGTGTGTTGCAAATGAATCCCTGCCTCATGGAAAAGATTATGGATATCATTATTGAAATACTCTCCCTCTTTATCATTTTGGAGGGCTTTGATATTCTTTTTGTATTGTGTCTCAACCAGGGCTTTGAAATATTTGAGGTGTTGAAAGACCTTAGATTTTTTCTTGAGAAAGTATATCCATGTAAAACATGAGAAAAGAAATCATCAACAAAAATGAGAACAAGCCTCACTTTTTTGATAGATGGATGCGGAAAAGGACCCATAAGGTCATTGTGGATCACATCTAAAGGTGCGGAAGCTCTCTGAGACTTTCCCTTGTCGAATTTATCTTGAGGGTGTTTTTCGATAACACATCCCTCACATACTCCCTTGGAGAAATGGATGTTTTCTAATCTTTTGCATGTATCTGAAATTCAAATGTACAAACCTTTCGTGCCATATCCTACTACTTTCATCAGCATGAGTAAGCAGTAAAGCAGAATATGGTTCAATAAATTCAGAAAACGTATACAATCTAGATTGATGATTTACCTCACTGGTAACAACCCTGGAGTTGGTTTGCATGTCATAGATGTCCATGAAATTTGGTGTGAATATGACTTTATTTTCAGTTACGAAATTCATCATTTGATACATGGAGAGAAGATTGACGGAAAGTTCGGGAATGTGCAGCACATTCTCGAAGCCTTCATTGGTGAGTTCAATCCTTCCTTTGTCAGTGACTTCAACTGAAGAGTTGTCCCCCATCAGAATAGGAGGACCTTTGCATGCATCTAATGAAGAATAGACTACTTTTGAGGCAACCATGTGATGTGCTTCTCCTGAATCTACGATCCAAGCATCGATAGAGGAGTTGATGGCAATCAAGGCATGACTAGAATTGCTTTTCTTGGGATTCTGATCTTATGGCTTCTTCTTATTGGCACCCTCAGGGATGTGATATCCAAGGTTGTTTTGTTGAAGTATTTGAGACATTAGATTTTATTTTTTTACATTCATGTGGATTCTATATGGAATCCTTTGTGACAGTACATGCATTTTTCCCCTTTTCTTCCCTTTCCACCTTTGGATCTAAAGGCATCGGTGAAGAGTTTTGAGTACCCTTCTTTATTTGGATGTGCATGAGCTTTCCTTTTGTATTTATATTTATATTTATAATATTTATGGTTGCCATATTGCATAGTATGTGCATGTTCCTTTGGGCCTTTGATTTTTCCCATGTTGATGAGCTTGGTTTTCTCTTGTGTCAGGGATTCGATAAAGTCCTCAAGAGAAGGCATCTTCCAGGTGGCTCTAGAGGCGAATTTGAATGAATGGAATGTGGACATGAAAAAATAGAATTCAGGACAAATTTTGGAGAGAATGGTGAGAACCATTTGTTTCTCCTCCTTAGATTTATCAACCCCACAATCTTTGAGTTGTGACAGTAAATCCTTGAATTTTCTAAAGAAATCTTGGATATTGTCGAAGATTTTTGGATCCAATGTGAGAAATTCAATCTCCATCATGTGTCCTCTCATCTCATCATGTTTTCCAAACATCCCTTCCAAGGTGGTCCAGGCTTCATTGGGAGCCTTACAGGAAGATATGTGAAAAAAGAGATCAAGAGAAATAAGACTGCAAATTGTTCTGAATGCTTCATCCAATCGATTTAAGTACTTGGATTTTTCTATGGACGATGTCGGTTTTGTGTATGTATTCAAGTTTAAGTTGTACAATCATCTGGTTTGGAGATGTATGACTATTTTCTCCTTCCATGCAAAGTAGTTGTAAGGTGTAAGAATGAATTCTTTTTGGAAATCCATCTTTCCGTTGTCTTCAATATTTTGTACCTACAAAAATATTTGGTGTAGATTTTTCTTAACAGTCTATCGGCTCTGATACCATGTAAATGTGTTGAACCTACATAGAATATATCTAGCTAGAAAATACTACACACATTTGTAGAGAGAAATTGAGAAAGAAGAAGGAGAGAAAAAATGGAAGAATTCTCATTAACCGTAATGAATAATGAATAATTTACACATGATATATTTTGTATAAATCAATGAATGTGCACTCGAGGAGAAAAAATTCACTATAGTGGTGTTATAGAGTGATCTGGACACACACCAGCAATTACCGGAGTGAACTTCCACCTAGTCTAGTCTCTCGGGCAGTTACGGGAGTGAACTACCACCTAGCTGAGTTAACTAGTCAACCGGTCTTCATTTAACTGACTGAACAAAGTGTAGTGAGGAGAAGATCAAGGAATAAAGGGTAATGTTCCATTATAGTGATGATCCCAAGTCAAGTGCACATTATCATGGTGATGATCCCAATTTTTCATGGTGATAAAACCAATGCAACATCTAGACTCAACTCAACTAGTCAAACTGAAGTGTCAACTGAAGAGAATATTCTCCAGGTGGAATATTCTCTCCTAAAAAATAGGAGACTAGATAAATGACTAATAATGACTAATAAACAGGGAAAAACCTTAGGAAAAATAAATCATAGGTGTGTGTGAAGTAAAACCAACATTGACATGGTCGAATTGAATCTCAAATCCTCAATAGATTGCTTGTCACCAAGACAGATTTCTGATTTCAGAAAATTTAATGCTGGAAGGTCATGTCTTGGACTCCAACATTCTCATGGTGATGGGCTTTGTTGGAGGACATTTTGGAGGTGATACTTCATCCTATAACATACTCAAGGAGGGCTACTATTGTCCTATCCCCTTCAAATATTCACATGCATATGCTCTAAAATGCCAAGAATGTCATAAAGTAGCCAGAAGAGAAAAGAAACATGCCTTCTCGCTCTAGCCTGTTACTATTGAACACCCATTCCAACAATGGGGTTTGGATGTGATAGGAAAAATTAACCCCAATTCCTCTAAAATGCATAAGTACATCATTACAACAATGAACTATTTCACCGGGTGGACTGAAGCAATCCCTTTGAAGATCGTCAATGAAGAGCAGGTGATATAATTCCTTGAATCTCATATCATTACTATGTTTGTTGTACCTCAATATTTGGTTTTTGATAATGCTAAATATTTCTCCTCTTTGAAATTAACTGAATATGCATTGGAACGAAACATTAAAACCAAGTATTCAGCTAATTATTATCCACAAGGGAATGGGCTAGCATAATCAACTAATAATAATCTAATAAATATCTTAAAAAGAATTGTTAAGGATCACCAAAGAAACTGACATCTAGCTCTACCAAATGCCCTATGGGCTCATAGAGTCACACCAAAATCCTTCCTTGGAAATTCTCCCTTTTTTTGGTCTACGGACAAGAGGAAACCCTACCTACTCATACCTTCTTTCCTTCACTACAACTTTCCGAATCTCTTCAAGTTGAAGAATTCCCAGTAATACAACAAAGGTTAAATATGCTCCTCAAACTTGAAGAAGATAGGGAAAATTCCAAAAGGAACCTAATGCAACATCAATAAATAATAAAGAGATGGCTTGATAAATCATTTGTAGGAAAAAATTATTTTCAAGAGGGGGATATTGTCCTCAAGTAGGAGGCATACCAAATTCCATAAACTATGGCTAGATTGGACCAGGAACATTTAAACTCGGGACATTGGAGGGATACGAGGAGGATCTCCCTATCAATGGAAAAGTTCTTAAACAATACTTCTCCTAATCACCCCAAGTGATGTAGCTATGTACATAGTAGATTCACTTATGCTCTGTTTGTAAATATTTTTTTATTTCCTTTCCTTGCTTTAACATGTTGTATTTACTTTACTGCTATAATAAAGCCTCTACTAACGTGTTCCAAATTTGGTTTATTAGAGTTTGTGTTACAAGCTAAACACTCATTCTACATAAGGATGACTATTCAAGTGACTTGGTAAAGATGAAACACCTTGAATATGGAATAGAAGAAAACAAGTTTTAAATTATGGTCACATTGACTGGAAAGAGTTCATGATTCTTTGTTATTAGGAGAGCCTTAGATTATGTTTTAAATAGGTTCAAATGCTTAAAATTGGAAGGATATTTGTTATATGTGTGATCACTCTCACTGTCGACTCACTAAGTCATAAATAGGAACATGCACTGGCCATTGATGTCTTCAGGATAACTCTTGTGAGTCTTCCCTATTCCCGACCAAATCAATGAAGATTTGTTTGGAGAGGACCCATGAAGTTTAAATAAATATTGAGACCTGCATATCAAAGAAAATATTGTATCACCCTGCTTCCCTAGCACCCATTATGCAGAAATGCTACATAAATTACAAATCAAAAGGGTGAAATATACAATCTAAATAAATGGGAAGTTGAAAGCACTAATAATTGTGTGGGAAGTACAAGTAAATCGGTCGGGGACATGGATGCTTGCTGGAAGTGGGGCCATTTTTATATGATACAAAGACAACTTCGTCGACGTTATGGACGCTCTTTGGCAATGAAGAAATCTTAGGGAAAAAGAGACGAGGAACACACATCATTATATAAACATTCAAGAACATGATTCTATGGTGTCTTGATCCTCACAGATGTATAAATGGAGTTCCTCCCTTAATTATCTCACTGGTATTATCATGAAAATCATCAAGGATGGTACTTCATTCTCATATTTCAGAAAGAGCAAGTGTTGTGGGTTCCATAGTATAGATCCACCTATCAAATTTTCCAAAATTATATAGTTAAAGATTCACAGTCTGAAGGTAAATCTGGAACAGAGATAACTAGTTCTTCCAACAATTCGTCATTTGTTGTGACATACACAACAACTCATTAAATCTCGAGTTTTAGTGGGTACCCACACTACGAAAATTTTGCAAGGTACTAATATTGTTACCCTAATTGTTATTTACTTATGAGATTGATGTTTGTATGCATATGCCAAAATGAATTTTTTGCATAATCTAACAATTGCTACTCAAATCCATCATAATATACTATTTTTGTGATTTCCACCCACTGCTTTGGAACCTATTTGAAATTGAAACCACCTACAACTACTTGGCCCCTCAAATCCTTTCTCTTATGATCTCAATTAATATCATCGGTTCTTGGCTCCTGACATCCTGATGTTCTCAAGTGTAAAATTCTCGACGACGTCGCCTTAAAAATGTCGTCATCGATGAATTGCTTTAGGAGCTTGTTCATTGTAAGTTAAATTTTATCCCAACGATGATATCGGTGACATGGTATTTTACATTTATGTCACCGAGGGGTTAGTCCTAGTATTGTATGAATTCAATATGAGCCCCATTTCTCCCCAGTACCTTAATGCATTCTAATACCATTTCAGCTACGCAACCTCCAAGTCATATCCATACTCAATCACAAATCCTCGACGCTTGGCCTCCAACTCTTCATTGTTTTCAAATATAAAGTTTCGATGATGACACCCTTACAACGTCGTTTCTGGTGAATCAATATGGAAATAAAACCTTCATGGGTTTTTTGTCAAATCTGACAACGATATTTGTATTTCAAGAGCCACTTCATTACACACATGGTCAACAATGATTGGTTTCAAATTTACCCAGGTTAAAATATGTGCTATGTTCCAACTGGACCCCATCCTTTCGTTGTCCCACATTATGACACTTATATAAATTTCATGGGACTTTATGCTAACACATGGTGATTTTCCTTTGGCTCACGCATTTTTCCGAAATATTTCGTCTTCATAGAACAACATGAGTTTACCCTTGTTCTCTCTATGGACACTACCGACAACAATATTGCTCGAAAAAAATCATCGATGATATAAACTTGGAACCATTAGACTACCCAGATCAATCCAGCACCCAACCACTACATCTCAACCGTTAAAATTTGCCTCTTTCTTTGACCTTACACATAAAATGAAAGAGAAATGTTTTTCCTAAATGGTCGAATTGTAGAGCCTGTAATCTCGTCGAAATCCTTCACCACTCTCTTTGAAAATATTTGATAATGAAAACATGTCGTCGTCGGAAAATTACCTTGCCACCATTACTGACTAAGCCTTGTTTTATTTTTCACCGACGATGATATCAACACAACCCTCTACTTACTAAATCCACCTTATCGATGACACAACAACGATCATAACTACTGAGATGTATACGAGAAAATATTTATGGCTTATCGTACAACTCTAAATAAGTTGACGATGTAACACGTTTTGCCTTAATTTCATAGGATTTGTCTAAATTGGGGAACATTATAACCATGTTTAGAAGTAATCGAACTTAATTGACTATAATAACATGAGAAACGCATCAACAACATTGCTGCAAAAGCCGGGTAATTTGTGCTTTGGGTTATAGTCTTCGAAGTAGCGGGTAAGTATTTTTCATATGATTATTAGGTATCACTACTCTCTGTAATAGTTTGATACTGAATTAATTTCATTTGATGTCATGAATTGAACATGTAACAAAATTTCTTGGATGCAAACCAGAAAGGGTAAAGACCAAATAATTACCGTTATCGCTCATGTTCATGGACTAGACTCTCTCAATATTTTCGACACAAATAGAAATGATGGAAGAGAGTGTCACCCCAACTAATATGAAATTCAAGAAATGTTCCAGAATGAGGATTTCCCGTATGACGATGAAGACATCGACGAGTACCGAAAAATCGACATTCACACAGTGGTTTCTCGCCCATGACTTTTCCCCTACAATGATGCTGCAAAATGGTGTTTTTCACATCTACAAAATGATACAAGGTTGATAGTAAATGCTTCACGTGTTCTGATTTCATCTCTCAATACGAAAGACATCAAGGTTTGGTATAAAACCCTAGAACCCATTGTTGCACTTGATGAATCGTTTTTGGAAAAATTCGGGGTCGATGACAATGACTTTGAAACTCTAATGGAAGATTGGTTCGTTGATGAAGAATGACCATTGAATAAAGGAGAGAGATAAGTCTCGACGTAGTATATGAAAGACGGATACAATATATTAAATAAAATGATCTTCACACTCTATGGTGAGAATACAACACCCACTTTTGGATGGAATGGTTATCGATAGCCGAAGAGCTGCTAGAACAATTCAGAATGGGAAACAGAGAAGACATGGGAAAAGTAGGGTCGGATCATACAATGATAGAAGATGTTGAGACCAGAAGGAATATGAACATGAAGGCTATTGAAGCCACAAAATAAATTGATCAGGAAATACTCAATAAAAGAATAGTGAAACCAAATCAAGTGATCCTGTTAATTGAAAATTTCATACAGCAGATGAAGAAACTGTTAAGGGAAAAATTCATAAGTCTGATTTGTGATAGGGAATTGGAACTTGAAAATATTTGGTTAAACAAAGTAGATTCCATCCTCAAGGACTTCACATTGTGGAGGAGCTTCATCAACAAAATGCAACCGCCAAAATCCACTTGATTATTGTCACTGAACATTGCATCATAATTATTTTTGTAATCATTGTAATATACCAATCGAGAATGAGAACCGAAGAGTCATAATTGTTCGTTAATCATTTGACAATTACATAATTCAAACCATATCTCTTCATATTTTGTAAATGAGATGATTGCAAAAAAATCAAGGACTTTTGCACTTTGTATTGCAAGTTGTACTATTATTCCTAATCATAAAGAGCAAGAGGCATTTTCTGGAACTATGATTGTGGTGAATGTATTTTAGACTATTCTTAATGTATTTGTTTTAATTTGAGTACCGCATGTTCATGTGTATGAATGTTTTCTGAAATGTTCTTATATGCTCAGGTTGTCACAATTTCATTTATTGAATGTGGTTATAATATTGTTGTATTCGATAAAAACCAATTGCTATTGTCTTCTTAATGATATTATTGTGCTTACAAACCATTTGAATTCATGAACTATTTATTATTCAAAAGGATATCATTCTTAATTGTATTCAATCTCCTTTAGTTAGCTCCTGATCAGGATAGGATTAGTGTAGTTTAGGATTGCATCTTAAAATAGCTATAGGTATCATCATTCTAGTTTGTTTTAGATTTTAATTCATATAAGAACCTTCAGTTCTCACATTCATATTTAGATAGTATATTTAGTTTGGAAACCAAACCAATATACTGGTCGGAAACGCCATCGCAAACGAGAGTGAGTCTAATTGGGACTTGTCATCGGGTGTTCTCCCTTACATGATTGAACAGGACTTTTGGACCCGTCAACACCCCCCTCCTTATTCCTCATGAAGATTATCTCTTGGAATATATGCAGCCTCAACAGTAGGAGAAAACAAATATTCCTCTGAAACCGAATATTGGAATAGAATCCAAACATTCTATTCTTACAAGAAACCAAATGTGTAGGTGAGGAAGTTGAATCCATTCTTTCCCGATGTTGGAGGAAATACAATTTCATAAGCATTGACTCCATAGGCTGGGTCAGTGGGTAGTGTAAACTCTGGAACCCGACTTCTATCACCCTTGACAATTTTTTCTCCACCAAATGGACCATTTCATCCAGATACAAAATAATTGGCTTAGACAAGGAGGGATATATCACAAACATTTATGGTCCATCCACCTTAGCAGAGAAGCCGACCTTTTTGGAAAATCTAGGAAGCCTAAAGGAAATAGTTCAAAATAACAAATGGATTCTAGGAGGAGACTTTAACATTATTCTCTCCCTAACAGAGAAAAGGGGCGGCGTTTGTAGACTAGATATTGATAGTGAAGGTCTGCAAAACATCATAGAGTCCCTTTTACTAGTAGATATACAAAATATAAATGGTGAATTCACATGGTCCAGACGATTTCCAGGTCCTCGATAGATTGTTTGTCTCCTAGACATATTTCCGATTTCAGAAAATTTAATTTTGTAAGGTCATTTCTTGGAATCCAACATTCTCACGGTGATGGGCTCAGATCACTGGCCCATATAGCTCTGGATGGACATAGCAAACATCCCCAAAAGAAATCCCTTCAAATTCAAAAAATTCTGGATTTTTCATTTGGATTTCCAATAGAATGCACCCAAATGGTGGGCAAAAGCGGGTATCTCACATGGAACCCTGATGTACAAATTCCAACAAAATTTGAAAAACTTCAATTTGAAGATCAAGGAATAGAGCTTTTATTGCACAATTTGTACTTGTCCAAGACCAAGACAAGTAAATCAAATCTTCTGTAACTACATGACAACCCACCAATGTCACCTTAGTAGAAAATCCCCACATTTGCAGTATGCCAAAGCCCCAACACAAGTCTCCATATCCGTGTAACTACAGGATAACCTACCACTATCACCTTAGTTGTAAATCCCCATGTTTTAGGGATATATGAGGTCCAGCCCAAGGAAAGCATTCCTGGTAACCTCAAGGGATCAGATAGTAAGGATATAGCCAATTTTGGAGATCCCTCTCAATGGTTACCTAAGTCAAAGGTCTATGTCTGTGAAATTGAGGAAGAAAAGGTGTTTTGGGTACCTGCCTGGGACAAGAAAAATTGTGACATATATATAGTGATTTCCAAGTGCAAGTAAGCAATATAAACCTCAAAATACAATAGACAACATAAATATATAATGGATGAAGTAAAATTGCAGCAAAATGATGGTTTATAACAACCAATAGTATTTTGTAACAACCACAATAAATTTAACTTAGAATTGCAAGAAAATATAGTGAAAATCTACCATTCATCAAGTAGATCATTTGGCACTTATCCCAAAAAAATTATGAGTATGTTAGCTAGTAATTAGAGTGATTTATTCAACAAATTACAGTAGTTAGGATCATTGTAGCAAAGATTTGAAAAAACAACAATCAAGTTATTGAATTTAGCTAATCTAGGGTTAGGAAAGGTTAGTAAAAGCCTTGGATAATGAAGTTTGAGAGTTGTTTGACCAATTCCTTCACAAGAGAGCAAGTAAACTAGTGTCTTTCAGGCTATGGAGTCAATTAAAACAACAATATAACTTGGAGAAATAAATTATGATAGCAATGTTCTAAGGATTATGAGATGAAGTTGAGGAGCTAGCATCTTAGGGCCTCAAACTTCAAGTCTCAAAAGATGAATTTTCTAGAGAGAAATATCTTTTGGGCTCTAGATAATTCTACCTTTTCCTTATAATCGTGAAAAATATAGCAACTAATTTCTAGAACAAGACTTATAAGGTGCTAGCACTTTAGGGATTTAGAAGCCTACTCCAGACAAGATTCTCTTAACAATTTAATAAGTAGAATGATCTAGAGAAAGGAGGAAACACCTTATGCTCCTCTCCTAGGGTTTTAAGCAATAAGTATCAAAATCTTCAATATGAACAAGAAAAATTTACCATAAACATTCAATGCACGAAATGAAATTGCAGATTTTACTTACTTCACCAAGAATAATCAAGCATAAAAACCTAGTTTGCATAAAATTACACCATAAATCAACCAAGAAACATCCAAAACATGTCCTCCAAGGGGTTCACACTAGTAAAAGAGACCAACAGCTCTAAGATAGAGAAAATTTCAATCTTAATCCTCTTGTGAGAGGAAGAGTTAGGATGAAAAATGAATGGTGGCTAGCCATACTTATATGGGAAATCGTAGCCACCATTAGACTTAACTGAAAACTCGTGTCTTTTCAATAATTGAGCCTACTTATTAATTTTCTCATTCAAATTATACAAAATTCATTTTTTACAAAAATAAAACCCTAAAGGGCGATGCCATCCCCTTTTGGGGTGACATTGAGCTCGAAACTTGAAATGATGAGGTGAAAAGGTGCAATGTTAGACCTCCAAAGTTACATCATCATGCCACACATGCCAATTGTCAAGTCAAATCCTCCATCATCAAAGCCTCAAGCCCTAAGTGATGTCATGGGCTAGTAGGGTGATGTCCAAGACTCCAAAGGCCAAAGTCTAGGTGGAGAGAGGTGGTAGCTCATCTCCTAGCCATGACAGAGTGCCTCCAAAGGAAACAACCTCCTCCTTCATTATGCAATTAGTGATCACAAGCATGCCCTAGATGTGGGGTTTATGCATCCATCCTTGGGCTCCAAATCCCCCATGAAGGTATGAACAAAGTCATCTCATCATGAATACATGTCCACCAGGAAAGGTCCTACAAAGACCAACAAATGTTCCCTCCAAGGGTGCATAAGTCACAAGAATCATGCCAAGTAAGCCACATCTAATAATGGAACCACCCAAACATGTGCACCAAACCCTCCCCTTTCAAATTAAACAAATTCTCAAAGACCTTATATGATTTGTCATATTTAGGTTTGGGAGGGGCGTCAAGGCATCCTATTGGGCCAGTCCATCCCCAAGTCAAAGTTGTTTCCCAAGGGAAACCTATCTAATTCATGTGTGAGTGTGATGTGGAGTGGGGAGAGACTTCTTGGCATGGGGTTCATGACATACAAGAGTTCATATTGTCTCATTTATGGATGCCTTTGTAGAGGGTGTCTTACCCTTCATATGTGATGCAACATTTTTCCAAGTCCATTTTCCATTAACTTATTACAGTGTTTCCAAGTGGAAGACAATAAGGGGAACTAAAAAGGAAATGAATATCCCACATATGCTCTACCTTGGCCATCATATTTTTCCAATTTGAAGACAATAAGGGGCACTAAAAAGGAAATGCATTTCCCACATACCCTCTACCTTGGTTCGCATGATTGATTAGTTAGTTATTTGTTTTATGGGTCCCTCATTTTTTTTAGAAGTGTTTCATTGTTCTCGGGATCCCAGGGAGAGCATATGGAAGGTTTATGATTGGATTTTATCTTTTTCTAGCTACATTCCCCTTTAGGCATTCAACCCCTTCTTCCCATGAAATGAGGTATAGTCCCTTCTTGGGTCAGTGCACCTGAAAACCCAAAAGAAATGGAAGAAGTATGGAAATTTATAAGTATTATTTGGAATGGTACAATGAATCTTCAAGGAACCCCCCAGTAGCACCCCATTCTCGAGGGTGATAAACTTACTAGGACGTGATGACACCCACCAAGGTTAAATAAGTAAAAGGGTATAATTTCCAAGAAAACATCCTCTAATCAAGAAAGTATTCTTTGCAACATATTCAAATGCTTCAATTATTAAAGTTACACTTACCATGAAACCATACTTATTACCTCATGAAGCAAGACTTGTTTTCCTCTAGGGCTAGGTTGTTGTGATGGATGTTGCTTTGTTGTTGGTGATGTATGGAGATGTGTCAATGAATAGAAGGGGCCTTATGGGGATATTCAAGTCGATCTAGCTCTTGAAACTCCATTATTTCTACCTGTGGGCCTCGAGACATGATCTCCTTAGTTACCTGTGATAACATTTTGGCATTGTTTCCATGGAGAATCGAGCCAGTTTTCCCACATACACTCTACCTTGGCCATCATTTTTTTCCAAGTTGAAGACAATAAGGAGAACTAAAAAGGAAATGCATATCCCACATATGCTCTACCTTGGCCATCATTTTTTTCCAAGTTGAAGAGAATAAGGGGCACTAAAAAGGAAATGCATTTCCCACATACCCTCTACCTTGGTTTGCATGATTGATTGGTTAGTTATTTGTTTTATGGGTCCCTCATTTTTTTGAGAAGTGTTTCATTGTTCTCGGGATCCCAGGGTGAGAATATGGAAGGTTTATGATTGGATTTTATCTTTTTCCAGCTATTCCCCTTTAGGCATTCAACCCCTTCTTCCCATGAAATGAGGTACAGTCCCTTCTTGGGTCAGTGCACCTGAAAACCCAAAAGAAATGGAAGAAGTATGGAAAGTTATAAGTATTATTGGGAATGGTACAATGAATATTCAAGGAACCCCCCAGTAGCACCCCATTCCTTAGGGTGATAAACTTACTAGGACGTGATGACACCCACCAAGGTTAAATAAGGAAAAGGGTATAATTTCCAAGCAAACATCCTCTAATCAAGAAAGGATTCTTTGCAACATATTCAAATGCTTCAATTATTAAAGTTACAATTACCATGAAACTAGACTTATTACCTCATGAAACAAGACTTGTTTTCCTCTAGGGCTAGGTTGTTGTGATAGATGTTTCTTTGTTGTTGGTGATGTATGGAGATGCATCAATGAATAGAAGGGGCCTTGTGGGGCTATTAAAGTTGATCTAGCTCTCGACACTCCATGTTTTCTACCCGTGGACCTCGAGACATGATCTCCTTAGTTACCTGTGATAACATGTTGGCGTTGTTTCCACGGAGATCGAGCCAGTATTCCCCAGTGACACATGTTTTGTGAGATTTTCCCAAAGCCCTTATATTATAGGCTTACCTGACGACTCCATTGAGGGTGATTCCCTCGCTTCCTTTGATGATGCTAGAAGGATTATATGGGGACTCCATTGGTGACAACCCATACCAAACATCATTGTAATAGAAAACCATGGCTCCTCCATGGGATCCAAGTAATATTTTTTAACCCTTGGACATGAGTGAGATCCCAGGGTATCCTCGACAAATGCTTCCTTAGCACACAAAGTCATGGTTGCCCAAGTTTTCTGGTAATGATGAGACTATTGTTAAGGAACACATGAGTATTTTTTGGGCCTTCTTTCAATTTTTTCTCGTGGATGAAGATGGTTAAGATTTGGTGATGAAACTTTTTGCAATCACTTTTCATGGTGATGCTAGAATATGATTTAATTGTCTCCCTAATAAAGTATCAAGAGCATGGCCTAATTTGAAGATATCTTCCTCGATAGGTGGATCACTGAAGAAGACCATGATATGTTCTATGACATGGATAAGGAAGATGTTGGAATGTTGTTCAATACTAAGAGGGGGGGTGAATCAGTATTGCTTCTTTTTCTCAAATTAAATTAATTCTTTATTAATTTATAACAATTTATCAAAAAGAATGCACATAACTTTGAATTTTAAAAGTAACAGTTATAAAAAATATATTTCATTTACAAGTTACAGTTTGTAAGTGGCACCAATCTCTCTTCTTTTGAGCACCAACTCAAGGAGACACCAATCCCTTATTTTCCAAGCACCAACTCCCTGTATATCGGGCTCCAACCTGTAGAGGACTCTAATCCTCTTGTTTTCAAGAACCAACTTGAGGAAGAAACAACTCCCTATTTCAGGATTCAACCTATAGAGGACTTCAATCCTCCCTTGCTCATCCCTTCCACCCTCACTTCATTTGAATGTTTCAGGTTCTTCCTTGGACTCTTTCTGTGTTTTAGATCTTCTGAATTAGACCACATAGACATTTTTCAATCATCATATCTTTATGTTTAAATAATATTCCAATAGGTGTATGATATTTGAATCATTGTGTCTCTTTGAAAAAGAGCATTGATTCATTGTGCCTCTTCATAAACTTAATATTATTATTTAGGGACAAATTAATTTTATTATTTTACAAAACCTTGTTTAATTACAGTTTTGAACCCTTTTTTTCCTTATCTGATTAGGTCTCTTAGTATTTGATAGATTGACCCCTTTTATTTCGATCTCACACTTCTTCGTTGTATTTCTCGATTCTTTAATAGACAAATTTCAAACTTTTTAATGCTCACTGGTACATTGCCTGTGTTGTTTATATGGAGGGGTGCTAATCTCGTGGCCCCTTTTTCATAGAACCAAAATGTTGTGACCAACATATAAACAAAGAAGGCACAAGGCATGTTTTATGTTTTTATCCCATAGGCACTTTTTCTATTTACCAAGTGACCTTACCTTGTAATCAGGTGCTATTAGCATTTTAACCCTTCATTGACTCATGTTTTCCATATAACCCTGGTCTATGACCAAGAGAAACCATGCATAGGGCTTATATTGTCATTAATTAGATCGACAGTTGGGATATGATCAAGTGTTGAGTGGACAAACTTAGCTTATCTAGGAGCTTTAGACATATCCATGATATGGATTTAATCAACCATTGAGTGGATGGTTAGGGGACTCACATGTCTTCACAGGTGTCATCAAAATGCATGCCTAACTTTCGCTACCTCTATAATGAACCTATACTTAGAAAAAATTTAAGCAATTATTCTCAGGTTCACAGACTCGCAGACTCATATGTCTTCTTGGATGTCATCAAAATGCACGCCCAACTTCTGCTACCTCCATAATGAACCACACTTAGAAATTTTTAAGTGATTATTTATATGAGTCCAACCGATAGAATATGATACTTAGCCATTTTTGGGGGTGCTCGGCGGACTCGCGAAAAAATATTTGAGTCGTTGGTTCGTGGTTTTATTTTGATCCAATGATCAGCATTGTTCTTCATTCTTATCGTCCGATTGTGCTCTTATTTTGATCCAATGATCAACATTGTTCTTCCTTTATTACCGTCCGATCGTGTTTTTATTTTGGTCCAATGATCAACATTGTTCTGCGTTCTTTACTTTTTATTCCTGCAAATTTCACACTTATAATGATCAGAGCATCGATCATTATAATAAACAGAGAATAGAGTCTAGAGTATATTTGTAACATGTTCCTTTTGATCTTTGTTCATATATAATTATTGTATTTTATTTGAGCACCATATTTTGATCTTCTTTTAATTTTATTTTTATGGGACAACTTCACCCCTGTATGTCTTAGAATAAAAAGCCATCTTCTTAGTCTTCTCATTACTCCACCTGCTTCATCACATTTTAATGTTTTTGCAAATCTCTCTTGCAACTGGTATAGCACGGTACTTGTCTGGATGATAAATCCATATTAACCCATGTTGACATCAATGAAAACATAACACCATGTCCAACATTCTCCCCCTTTGGCATTGATGGAAACAAAGTAAAAACTCTATATTTTAGTTGAGTTTTACTGTTTATTCTCCCCCTATGACAACAATGACAGAAGGGACATTTTTATACTCCCCCTGAGGTTATACTTTCCCTGTCCATGTACTCTCTTTTTTATGAATATTGTGCAATTTTAAGTAGATATGGATATTACCCCCAATTTTTGTCTAAGGTAATCAAAAGTAATCATGGGTAAAGGTTCTGTGAATATATCTGCAATTTGTTCTTTAGTAGCCACATATTCCACTTTAACAACTTTTTGAGAAACTTGTTACCTTAAGAAATGAAATTTGATTGGGATATGCTTGGTTTTTGAGTGCATGACAAGATATTTAGAAAGGTTTATGGCACTGGTATTGTCACAGTTAAGAAGAATTGGATCATCATATTTTACTTGTAAGTATTCTATAGTTTGTTTCATCCAAATTACTTGAGTGCAGTAGGAGGCAGCAGCAATATATTCATCTTCTATTGTAGATAGTGATATAGAGGGTTGATTTTTACTTAGCCATGATACAAGACATTTTCCTAGGGAAAATGCACCTCCACTAGTGCTCTTTATGTCATCCACACTTCCAGCCCAATCTCCATCAGTATATGCAATTAATGTGAAGTATTTTGTTTTTGGATACCATAATCCAAAATCCAAGGTGCCTTTGAGATATCTAAAAATCCATTTAACTGCCTTCATGTGAGTCTCTTTAGGTGCATATTGAAATATGGCCACTAATCCTACAACTTGCATGATATATGGCCTTGTTGTTGTTGCATATAATATGCTACTAATCATTGATCTATAGATGGTTTTGTCTACATTTAGTGATTCGTCATCTTTGCTTAGTTTTCATCCTTCATAGGAGTGCTCATAGGTTTGCAATCTTCCATTTGAAATTTCTTCAACATTTCTTTAATATATTTTGTGTAATGTCCCCATTTTGGGACATTATAACTTTACAGAGTGCTATGCCTACCAAATTAGCCAGATAGGGGTGACATAGAGTTCGGGAGATATTGAGGGATTTTATTGGGCCTGACTTGCATCGTTCATCATCAGGATCCATTCTGCATAGCTTGGTTTTGGTTTCATTTCATTCCGATGATTTCCGTAATTTTGAGTTATTATGGGTCATATCTTAATTAATTTCACTAAGAAGGTCATAATAGGCATATTACTTGGAGAAACCTCTTAGTTTAATAGCTCATCGGAATCAGGAAGAAGAGAACTACAGGATAAGATGATCAGAAGTGACTTTCAGTGGCCGGAGAAGCCATAAGGATGGATAAATCACTTTTTAGAGGTAAAATTATTAATTAATTAATTAATTAAGTGATTTAATCAAGGAATAATAAAATAAAGTAAAAGTCACTTGGAGGGAAAAGGTCAACAATGAATTAGGGTTTCATCATTGAATTAGAGTTTTGGAAATCTATAAGAGAAGAGTTAGTGACCTAATTCATCATTATGCAGATTATGACTTGTCATTGACGAGAAGAGGCGCATCTCAGGAGAGATAGTTCAGTTGATTCCAGAAGGAAGACACCAGTTGATTGATTTCGGTGTTGAGAGACACACCCTATTCACTGAGAAGATCATTCAGGTCTTCCATCATACTTCAGAAATAGTTACACAGTGTTCTACAGCAAGGGTGCATTCATCTAGAGTGAGGGCGCAACTTATGAGAGGGTTTTTAGTCGACTTATCCCATCCAGGGAGAATTCTGAGATTTCCCTCTGACCCATTTGAGAGGAGGGAAAGGTGCATATTTTTCCTAGTTCCTCATCAGATTCCGATGGAGGAATCAATGCATTTTCCAGACTTGGATGTGAGACACTTTTGGCAGGCACATTTGGGGTTCCAGAGCAAGCATCAGACCAGATTCAAAGAAACCCTTCCGACCCATTTCCCAGTAGACCAAGACAGTCATTTTGAGACATATCTCATCTGATTCTGATGATGGAATCACTACGACGCATTTTTCCAAAAGAAGAGGGGCACATTCCCCTAGGGGTATCCATCTGAGGTCCAGATTCATCAGCAGAGGGGTCCGACAGATACCAGTACTGAGGACTAGAGCAGGGCACATCATTTGGGACAGTTTCCAAGCCATTCCAAGAAGTATATCTCCCAGGGCGAACTTTCCAGAATTCCAGCAGTTACCGTCAGAGCTGCCATAGTCCCAGTGTATCCATTGATTCCGCAGTGCTCCTGTATTTTGGGTATTATATTTTTATTGTTTATTTGTATTCCAGCTAAGATCCTTTGTTTGTTGATCTAGTCAAGTATTGTCAGTTTATTCAGTTGCATTCGGCCATTTTGTAATCCACAAAGATACCATAATACAAACTTTGCATTCCTTTGTCGCATTTATTATTTGTATGATCATTTATATGTTGTAAACCATTGATCCTACACACACATTAGCAGCATTTCCTATACTAGCCAAGTCAAGAACATTACAGTGGTATCAGAGCTAGTTTTCCTGCCAGCCTAAGGGGAAAATTAGATAAGGATCTAGATACATCATTACTAGCGAGTGGATTGACAGGAGCACAGATGGAGCCTACACCCATTAGATGCAGGGAGCGTTGCTACAGTTGCAAAGTGCCTTGGAATCCAAATCACAGATGTAGGGGTAAAGGGAAGGTGCACATTGTTGAGGTGCACTATGACAGCGAGGATGAGGAGATACATGTGAATTAAACCATAGATGCCTATTTGGAGCAGCCCGATAAGGCTAGTGACTCTTGCACATCTGAGCGATAGTTGTATGGACAGGATGATAGCGCATATCCTTCATCTTTCCCATCAGCTAATGCTGAGGATTCAACACTTCAACATAGTGGTGACACTTGTGAGGATTCATATGCGTTGGCACTTAGACATGATGAGATTAGGAGGTTGGATGACCTACCGGTGGGTGTAGACATGGCTTCCAGGAAGTCATGTGTGGATAATGATGATCTTCCTATGATGAGTGAGCCACATTTTTCATCTTCTCAGTCACCTATGCTAGCTACAACACATGAGGATATTAGTGGCATTCATGATATGGTAGAGGAGCCTTGTGTGGGGATTGTACACAAGGAACATATGGATCTGCAGACCCAAGAGGAGAGGTATGGCTTGGAGATAGTTGAACTTACACATACTTATCAGTATGAGGAGAGTGAATCACCACTCTTGAAGATTCCATTGATAGACCAGGTTGTGGAGACCGACAGCTTGTTGGGATACTTACTCCCAGGATTGATCTAAAGTGATGAGGATGCACTCCTTATTAGTCGGAATTACCATAGCACATGTCTGGACACATTTGTATGGGATCCAGGCATAGATGATATTAGTAGGGTGAGTGTACAGGAGGATACAAATTCCCATACAGGATATGGTGCGATTCAAATAGGGGTCGCAATTGGTGATGGTGTGCAATGGCATACAGGAGGACTTAGTAGCACAGGGGATAGTGGGCAGTTAAATGCCTTATATTTTGAGGAGTGTGTTGTTGGGGATTCCATTTTTGACACTAGCAGTGAGAGGCATGAGGTAGCACCTCAATGGGATTGTGACTAGGAGTCACGACACTTGGCAAGACAGTTGAGAGTCGATGAGGACATGATCATGGCAGACACTAGATGCATTGATGATACATGTGCATTGGTGGCAGGTTATTGTTGGAGGGCCTCGTTGGCATGGGATAGTTCAGATGGGGGACTTGTCATTGATGACTTCCATACACTCAGGGAGAGAGCGATTGTGATGAGGGTCGACTACCAACAATTGTTGAGGTATAGGGATTACCTATTGGAGGTTGGCAAGCCATATCACAGGGCATTGAGGGAGCAAGAGGTTGAGGTGGACCGACTCACTTGTGAGTTGGTGAGAAAATGGAGATTTTCGGAAGGAACACAGACAACCCTTCAAGAATCAGAGTTCATATCATAGGAGCTCCTTGAGGAAATTAGACAGATATCCACCACATCTATTTCAGCAAAGAGTCAGACATATCCCTCAACCACATTGCGAGAGGATGTTGGTGGTTTAGTAGTGGAGCACCAGTTGAGGGAGGAGCATGAGGAGTACCCAAGATCACTGATGAGTATGGAGAGATATGATCCAGAGATACATGAGGATGTCCATAGGTCACAGGGACCACCCTTCACGAGGGGTGTTGAGACAGTTGAGCACACACGTACACATGGGGATTCTAGAGCCAGGGGCAGTTATGAGGACACTTCCATTTGTGTTCTAGGATTGGTTGACCTTCATGTAGAGGACAACGATGTAGAACACCCAAGATCCAGGATGTTACAGGTGTATACAGGATATCACAAGAGTATGCAGGGGACATAGTGATGAGTGGTAGTTCATAGAGACATACATATTTGTACAGTGGGATTCAGGGGGATGCACTGGATTGCAAGGAGGAGATGTACTTAGTAGATCATGGAGATTCCTCTCCCTTGCAGCAATATACAGATATGGGAGATCACCTTCACTGTAGCAGCAGTTGCGTGAGTGATGATGGATGGAGAATGATTGACCCACAGTTGGTGGAGGTACCTACTATTGTACCCGATGGTTGGTGTTCAGTGATGAGTACATGCGATTATTTACCATGGGTGTTGATGGACGAGCTTTTGGTTAAGTACTTTGGATTGACCAAATCATATTATACTTTCAAATCCTATAGTTGGTTGCAGATATTTATGATAGCCTTTCCTGATACTTTCATCATTGACAGCAACACAGGGGGAGCTAGATAGTGGCAGGGGACATGGAGAGTTGGTAGGCTAAGACCACTTGAAAGGAGTGTCTTGATTGCATTCATCAGGATAGGGGTGGATCATCAGGGGCAGACAGTTGAGTCCATGGGCGTGATGGGGGGTATCCTAGGCCATGGGATAGAGGATATCTCAGAGGTTGTTACATATTTAGACTCTCATTGGGATGAGGGTGGAGTGCTTTCGACAGTTACCAGTAGGGCACACAAGCAGTTAGTGGGGATTGGAAGTGATGAACTTCCAAATTTGACATGGTATCTGGAAGTCCATTTGGTCAATAGTTTGTTTCATCTTATGAGGATCTAGGAGTATATCAGCATCGAAAATCATGATCAGAGTAGATCAGCATCGACAGACCCTCCACTCTTGGATCCTCATAAGATGAAACAGTCAGTCATGATCATAGTAGATCAACATCGACATGATGGTCTGTGTCAAAGACTAGCATGGGACCCTAGGATTACAGGACCGTACATTTCATTGACTGATGGAGAAGAGCGGACATTTGCAAGGGGGAGTCACTTTGATTTTCCATTGATTTTCAATATTGAGGAGAGCACATCACTGAATGGTGATTCGTTGAGGTCTTGTAGTACCTCACTATGGCAACAGTATGTTCAGTCAATGGGGGTCGTGTTGAGTTTGGTATGGTTTGGTAGGATAGACCCATTTCAGGTTGAGGCCATGTGTTATTTGCAGGAGACTCATGGTGTTGATATGTTATAGAACTATACTCCATAGGGCATTGTAGTTGACATTATGATATGGGATCTAGGGATTGGAGTGCTTTGTAGTTCAGCATTTGATGGAGTTGAGTTTCAAGTAGAGTGGTTACTCAGGGAGTTGACTGAGATTCCTCAACCATTGATCATTCTACTCATCAGGAGCATGTGGGTGTCATGCATGGTGAGCACTTGGAGATACCACATCTTGAGGGGAGTCTACCTTGTGTCACACAGGTGGAAATGGGACCCCGGTATCATATGTAGTTGGATTCAGTTATTGCTTGAGGACAAGCAATATTCCGGAAGGGAGGACTGTAATGTCCCCATTTTGGGACATTATAACTTTACAGAGTGCTATGCCTACCAGAGTAGCTAGATAGGGGTGACATAGAGTTCGAGAGATATTGAGGGATTTTATTGGGCCCGACTTGCATCGTTCATCATCAGGATCCATTCCTCACAGCTTGGTTTTGGTTTCGTTGCATTCTAGCGATTTCCATAATTTTGAGTTATTATGGGTCATATCTTAATTAATTTCACTAAGAAGGTCATCATGGGAATATTACTTGGAGAAACCTCTTAGTGTAATAGCTCATCGGAATCGGGAAGAAGAGCACTACAGGATAAGATGATGAGAACTGACTTTCAGTGGTCGGAGAAGCCATAAGGATGGATAAATCACTTTTTAGAGGTTAAATGATTAATTAATTAATTAATTAAGTGATTTAATCAAGGAATAATAAAATAAAGTAAAAGTCACTTGGAGGGAAAAGGTAAACAAAAAATTAGGGTTTCAGAAGTGAATTAGGGTTTTGGAAAGCTATAAGAGAAGACTCGGCGACCTAATTCATCATTATGCAGATTATGATTTGTCATTGATGAGAAGAGGCGCATCTCAGGAGAGATAGTTCAATGGATTCCAGGGGGAAGACACCAGTTGGATTATTTTGATGTTGAGAGACACACCCTAGTCACTGGGAAGATCATTTAGGTCCTCCATCATTCTTCAGCAGCAGTTACACAATGTTCAGCAGTAAGGGCACATTGATCCAGAGTGAGGGTGCAACCTCTGAGTGGGTTTTTAGTCGACTTATCCCATCCAGGGAGAATTTTGATATTTCCCTCCGACCCATTTGAGAGGAGGGAAAGGTGCATATTTTTCTTGGTTCCTCATTATATTCTGATGGAGGAATCAACTGGGATGCATTTTCCAGACTTGGACGTGCGACACTTTTGGCGGGCACATTTGGGGTTCTAGAGCAAGCATCAGACCAGATTCAAGGAAACCCTTCCGACCCATTTCCCAGTAGACCAAGGCGATTTTTTTGAGATATATCTCGTCTGATTCCAATGGTGGAATCACTACAACGCATTTTGCCAAAAGAAGAGGGACGCATTCCCCCAGGGGTATCCATCCGGGGTCCAGATTCATTAGCAGAGGGGTCCAACAGATACCAGTACTGAGGACTAGAGCAGGGCGCGTCATTTGGGATAGTTTCCAGGCCATTCCGAGAAGTATAGCTCCCAGAGCGAACTTTCCAGACTTCCAGTAGTTACCGTCAGGGCTACCATAGTCCCAGTGTATCCATTGATTCTGCAGTGCTCCCATATTCCAGGTATTATCTTTTAGTTGCTTATTTATATTTCAGCTAAGATCCTTTGTCTATTGATCTAGTCGATTATTGTCAGTTTATTCAGCCACATTCAGCCATTTTGTAATCCACGGAGATATCATAATACAAACTTTGCAGTCCTTTGTCGCATTTATTATTTGTATGATCATTTATATGTTGTAAACCATTGATCCTACACACACATTAGCAGTGTTTCCTAGACTAGCCAAGTCAGGAACATTACATTTTGTTTGAGATATGGATATGCCTTTGTCTGATTGTGAAACTTGTAACCCTAGGAAGAATGTCAGTTCACCAAGCATTGACATCGCAAATTATTTTTTCATTTGTGTAGAAAATTGTTTTCTTAGAGGATTTAGATTACTTCCAAAGATGATATCATCCACATATACTACAACAATAATGATCATATTCTGATTTTCAATTTTAATGTAAATATTTTTGTTAGTAGCTCCTATTTTGTATCCTTGTTGTTGTAGATGATTATCAAGTCTTGAAACCATGCCCCCGAGGCTTGTTTTAGACCATATAATGCTTCTTTAATATGCAGACATAGTCTTTATTTTATGATAATATAAATCCTTCAAGTTGTTCTATATAAACTTCTTCCTCTAGACTTCCATTTAAGAATGTTGATTTGACATCCATTTGATATATTTTAAAAAAATTTAAACATGCAAATGCCAAGAACATTATGATAGATTATATTCTAGTTGTTGGGGAAAAAGTTTCCTCAAAGTCAATACCTTCTACTTTTGCATATCCATTGCACAATAATCTTTCTTTATTCCTTATAATTTGACCATCTTCATTAAATTTATTTTTTTAAATCCACTTGATCCCTACCACATTTTTTTCTTTTTCTCTTGGGAAAAGTTCCCAGGTTTGAGTCTTCTCTATTTGATCAAGCTCTTCATTCATGGATTTAATCCAATCTTCATCTTTGTTGGCTTCTGCAAATGTTTTGGGTTCTATTATGGAAATCATTGCTTGTTCTAATTCATATGTTATCCTTCTTGTTTCAACTCCAATGCTTTTGTTGCGTATGATTTAACTTTCAGGATGATCTCTGTGTACTCTTCTTGATGGTGCTCTTGATTCTTGTCTTGGTAATGCTTCATCTTTGTTTTCTTCTTCACTTTGTGATTCTTCTTCTTGTATTTCTTCAGTTTATTCATCAACATCATCATCTCTTCTTCTTTCATCAATTTGTCAATTGTCTTGAGATTCGATTCTTCTTGATGTTAGATCATCTACCTTTACATTTACACTTTCCATAATTTTGTGCCTCATAGTATAACATATGTACGCATTTTTATTGGATGAGTAACCAATAAATATACCTTCATCTGATCTGGAATCAAATTTTCCTAGATTATCATCATCTATGTTTATATAGCATTTTCTCCCAAAGACTCTGAAGTGTTTTACTGATGTTGGTATGCCAAACCACAATTCATATGGTGTATTTTCATGGTTAAATCTAAGTTGTTCTCTATCAATTAAATATATTGATTCTCTCCAACAAATATATGGGAGTTTGGCTTCATTTAACATAGTTCTAGTTTCTTCTTGGACAATTCTATTTTTCCTTTCAGCAACTCCATTTTGTTGAAGAGTTCTTGGAGTTGAAAAGTATATTTTAATTCCATGAGTCTCACAAAACTCATTAAACTAATCTGAGGTAAATTCTCCTCCATTGTCTAAACTTAGGCACTTGATTTTGAGATCAGTGTCATTTTCAACATGTGCTTTGAAGGCTTTGAATTTTTTGAAAGATTTTGATTTCTCTTTAAGAAAAGATACCCAAGTCATCCTTGTATAGACATCTATGAATAAAATGAAGTAATGTTCACATTGCATGCTTTTAGTTCTTGTTGGTCCACAGAGGTCAGTGTGAAAAAGTTCCAACGGTTTTGATGTAGAGTATTATTTAGTCTTGAATCTTATTCTTATATGTTTCCCATGTTGGAAGTGCCTACAAATAGAGTTTGAAGGTTTAATAATATTTGGCATATCTCTCACATCTTCCTTTTTACTAACTTTTATCAAATTGTCAAAACCTATATGTGCCATTCTTCTATTCCATAGCCAACTTTCATCTATTTGGCTCATGCAACATTTTTCATCTTCTTCTATGTTTAAGATATACACATCGTTTGGTGTCCTGGGTGCAACAACCACTAATTTTCCTCAGCATTCTTTTCTAATTTCACATTTTTTAGAGTCAAATATGAGTATGTGTCCTTGATCACTTGTTTGGCTCACACTGCGGAGATTAGGCTTCAAATTTTCAACTAATAGCACATTTTTTTCTTTATCTCTGTTATTTTCCAGACTAATTGTTCTTTTTCCAAGTTGTTGAGGAAAAGATATAAATTTATCTTACTCAATCATTTTCGAATCTTGCTTGGCTAAGGCAAGATAGTCGGGAATATTACCCTATGTTTATAGCCTTAAAATGTATTTCCCAATCCACAAGTATTAATTACAAGGGCTTAGGTTGATTTTTTAAATAAAAAGATTGTTGCAAAATATAACATTTTTATGTAATTTTATGAACATAAGTAGATTGCAGAAAGTAAATGTAGAGATCAAAACCAAAAGTACCAAGTCACAGATTAACAAAAATGAGACAGAATAGCAATCGCTTTATTTCATCCCAAGAAATCAAAAGTATCCTTCTCTTTACAACATTCCCTGTGGGGGCATGGACCAAGGTCAAACTTAGATATCCCTGATGAAAACCATACAAAAGGACTCTGACAAGAAGTAAAAACTGAACTTTAAAATATGGATCAGCTTGCCATAGACTATTGCCCACTTGACTCTACACAATATCCTTTATCAATCATGAAAATCAATTCATAAACAGACAAGTCTACACAGACTATCAAAGATAGATCAACACCTCTGAAACAATCATCTGAATGATATGTTTCAACTTTGAACCTTGTTGTCTACAATAGGACCCTTTTGTCATAAAAGAGAATTAGTCTTTTAATGAATTGAATAATGAATGAAAACTGAACTATCTCAATAAAACTCAATAGAAAACCTTAATAGGCTTCCTCCTTCTATTCTCCTCTTATTCTTCCTTATCATCTAGATTTTATGCATTCCAAATTAGTTGAAGTAGTTCAACAACCTCATTTAGTTAAGTTAACTAAAACTTAACTAATCTTTAGTTTAGGGGAAGAAACAATAATAATAATAATTAAGGGTCTTTTATTAAATAATAACTAGTAGGTGGGACCCCTTGTGACTCCATTTTATTTCTTAAAAAAAATAAACATAATTAGACAACCAATCAAACACATGCCTTCGTGTGGCTCCCATAATTATTTCCACAATTTGAAATTTAAATATCATAGATATTTCAAATTATGTCCAAACATGTAAATATCCACAATATCCAAAAATAGTTTGTTGTCCAAAACTTTCAGCAGTTCACTGTCCTCAACAAATCAATTATAAACACAATCAAAAACCATATTTGCCACTTTGAGAGGAAATTTTTCCTTTGTTGTTGTTGTCCCCTTTTGACTTCCTTGAATCAGCCTTAGGTTGGGTGGAACCTTGAGGCTTGATCTCACTAATGACATGGGAGAAATTATCTCTCAAGTGCATATGGGAAGAGACTAACTTGGTTGAGTAACACATCTATCTTTGAGCCTCTAGTATACAAGGGGGTCCCACCTACTAGTTAATTATTATTATCATAAATAAATAATAGGGCTTAGCAATCCTTTGCGGGTGGAATTCATCGTTGCAATTTTAATCGTCAACAAATTGGCAACTCCAAAGGGAAATTTGTTTCCAACGGATTAAGAAATATGGCTTCACAGACCATGTAACCATCATATCAAGAAGATACACATCATAATGATTATGCAACGAGGGGAAGTGAGTGGTTTTAAGGGAAAAATGACTGGGATTTTTGGAATAACTCATGGAAAGTGTTAAGTATGAGGGGGTTTATCCCTATATGCATAATCATTTGGTTAATCATAGTAAAATCATTCTTGACTTCAAGGAGAAAAAAATTATGGCATTCTCTTTTGAATCTTGGAGCGGATGGAAGAAAAGGAAAGCAGAAAAGGGCTAAAACCAACTATCTTATATAACAACAGTTGAAGTAGATAACAATTTCAATGATGCTTTCAAGGGGAACATCATGACAGCTGTGTAACCTGATTGTTATTGATTAACAATAATTTGCAGAATAACGTCAATGTGGAAAAATTGATCCAACATTTTATTTCGACAAGAAATGACGTCCAATAAAAGAAACAAAATAGCAAGAACAAAAATAGTTGAAATGAAACAGCTGAAATGAAATAATAGAAATGTAAAATCAAATCAAATAAAATGACTATAATACAGAAAAATTTCCATACAACATTTAAACTTTCAAGTTGGTTCCACATTGTGTTTTAGGTGTGAACCGTTGGTGCTATAAGAAAACAATCGCTCTTGCAAGTCCTTTAGGATATAGGAATTTGCGCCCATGACAAAAGTGATCTTAAAAGGACCCAACCATAAATTTTGGAACTTTGAATTCCTTCCTCTACCAGCATGAGTTGAATCCCACAACAATACCTTCTCATTAACCTTAAATTTGACAGCTTTGACACTTTTATTGAAATATCTTTTAATAGTTTGTTGTTTTCTCTTTATATTATCCAAGGAAAACATCTTTTTCTCCTCTAAAGACAAAAGTTCATTCATTCTTTGAGAGATATCGAAAGAATTTAATTCTTCAACCTGTAGCATTAACCTTATAGAAGAAAGTTCAAGATCTGTAGGAAGAATGGCTTCTTGACCATAAACAAGATGGAAAGGAGTGCAACCAGTGCTCACCTTGGTGGTAGTGTGATCTGCCCAAAGGACATAAGTGAGGAGAGTATGGCATTCACGAGGCTTATCTTCAATGAGCCTCTTGATAATTATAACCAGATTCTTGTTGGTAGACTCAGCCTACCCATTTCCTTGGGGATAATAAGTTGATGAGGTAAAAATTTTAACCCCCAATTTGGCTAAAAACTGGGTCAACTTAGCAGAAATAAAAGTGGGACCATTGTCTGTAATAATTTCTAAAGGAAGACCAAATCTGGAAAAAATATCAGTCTCAAGGAAAGAAATCACATTCTCATCATGTGAATTCTTAAGTGGGACAGCTTCAGTCCATTTCGTAAAATAGACTGTGGTTGTCAAGATAAAAACTTGCCCTGCTGAAGATGGAGGATTAATAGGACCAATAAATTCCAAACCCCGTTTTGAAAAAGGAAAGTCAGGGAGGACAGGTTGTAAAGGCATTCTTTTCCAGCAAACTTCTGGCACTTGTCACAAGATCTTGAAAAATTATAAGAATCACGAAAGATTGAAGTCCAATAGTACCCTTTTCTGATAATCTTAAAAGCAGTAGTTTTAGCAGAAAAGTGACCTCCTACATGAATAACAAAATTTGAAGATCCATGAGTCTCTTGTAACAATTTATGTGCTTCCTCATTATTCACATAGCGAAGTAACACACCATCGGTAGATCTCCTAAACAAGAAGTCTCTTATAATGATGTATCTAGTAGATTCAAGACGGAGCCTTATTCTTTGATGGGTATCTAAGTTATCTGGACATCTTTGATTTTTCAAGTAATACACCAGATATTTATATCAAGGATATTCAGCCACAAGAAGGATTTGATTGTCAATGTAAAATAATGTTGATAGAGAGCTATCGTGTTCATCAATTTCTTCACTTGTTTCAACATGCTGAGCTAAGTGAAGGGCTAAGTCACGTCCCTTGATGGTGTTAGAAATCATGATGGTTAAACAATGCTCCTACATCTTGGAAAGACAATGTGCAAGCTTCCCTGAAAGATAAGTCTGTGAGTGCAAAAACTTGACAGTAGGTAAAGGGACTTTTACCAGTGTGTGCTTACCTAAGATAAAGTGGTGAAATTTTTCAACAGCCTTAACAAGAGTGAAAGCATGCTTTTAAATATAAGAATATTTAAATTCATCATCTGAAAAACTTTGACTCATGTAAGCCACTGGTTTTTCATTAACTTGGTCATCACATTGCATGAGGATATCAGAAACTGCTTCATCTGTGACATTGGTATATATCATAAATTATTTCTCAAAATTTGGATTGGCCAAAACCAGTGCAGAACTGATTGCTTTCTTGATCCTTACGAAAGAATTTTTGACATCATCAGTCCAAGAAAAGGAACAATCTTTCTTAAGCATATTTTGAATTGGTTTTACCATTAAATCAAAATCAGGAACAAACCTATGGACAAAGTTGATGACACCCATAAAGGCTTGAACCTCCTTCTTGGAAGTGGTAGCAGGTAGATTTAGGATAGCAACAATCCTTTCAGGATCTATGCTTATTCCTGAATCATAGACAATGTGTTCAAGGAGCTTTCCCTTGGTAATGCCGAAAATAGACAAAGAAGGATTTAAAGAAATGCCAAATTCCATGCATCGCATGAGAACCCTTTTAAGATGACCAAAATGATCTGATCGGTTTTTTGAATACACAGTTAAGTCATCAAGATAAATCTAAATAATTTTGTCGATCAAATCGTCAAAATGTATTTGCATAGCTCTTTATAAAGTGGCACCTGCGTTAGATAATCCAAAAGGCCTATGTTCATAAGCGAAAGTTCCCCAATGAGTAATAAAGGTGGTTTTATATTTATCTGTCATTTTTACCTTGATTTGATTGTAACTGGAAAAACCGTCAAGTAAGGACATCATTTGTGACCCTGCAACTTGTTGCAAAATCATTTCCATATTAGGGAGAGGAAAATGGTCTTTAATGCTGGCTATATTTAATGCACAAAAATCAACACATAATCTAATCTGACTAGTTTCTTTCTGAACGGGAACCAAATTAGAAACCCACTTAGAATACTTAACAGGGAAAAGTATCCCAACCTTCAGGAGTTTTTCCAACTCCTTTCGAATAATTGCTTCCAGTGTAGGGTTAACGGGTCTTTTTTTTTTCCTAACCGGTTTTATGTCCTCCTTGATAGGAATGGCCTGTTGTATAAGAGTAGGATAAAAACCATGAAGATCCTCATAAGACCAAGCAAAAACATCTTGAAATTCACTAAGCAACTCAGTGAACTTCAATTTTTCTTCATCAGAACATTGGGCACCTATTTTAACATTCTTTAAACAATCGGGTGTTCCAATGTTCAAGGAAATGGTTTCACCCACTTTCCTTTTCGACTCCTATTATTTATGTTTTTATTTTTTACCTACATCACTCGATGAAAATGAACTTTATAGAGGATTCAAGCCCTTTGGAATTTTTTTATCTTCCATGCATATAATTTCCTTAGGCTTATAAGGTTCATTTTGAATGAAATCACGGATGCTCTCATCACTAGGGAAGACCTATCATGACTCTACATTGTCAGGGATATGTGGACGATACAAAGATTGAAAGGTATAATCAGGTCTTTGTGGCAGAAGTTTCCAAGTAGGAGAGGCTGCAAAAACAGCTAACATGTCATCCTTTGAGTTCAATTCCCTTTTAACATGAGTGATGTTGAAAGATAGCAAGCTTGAGATAAGTGCCCAAATGGTTTGGGTGTAACGTTTCATTAACTTGTTGCTAGGATAATATATATTAAGTACAATATTTACAACAAGTTCGGAATCCCCAAAAACTGTAAGGTGACAACAACCTAAATTATAGGCATTTTCAATGCCTAGCAATAACGCTTTCGAACTCGGTGACGTTGTTTGTGCAAGCAAAATCTAACCTATAGGAAAAGTTATGAATTTTACCCACGGGAGAGTACAAGATAATACCAACTTTGTTTCCTTCATTGGAGCATGAACCATCAAAGTGCATATTCCACATCCCATCCTCTATGTAGATTTTCTCCAAGGTAGTGTTGTCCTCATCTGCAAAGATGGAATACACTCCTAGGTCCTCCTCAATATAATTTACATTAGGTTGTGGAATGATTTCTATATAAGGTGATATTCTTCCCTCTCTTAGGACTATAATTTTTTTACCATTCTGAGGAACGGATAAGTGTGTCTCATCGAGTGAGACGTATCCACCTGTCAAATCTTGCCAATCTCTTCCTAAGATGATCGAGTAATTACTCACTGGCATATCGATTACTTGAATATTAAGGGTTGTCCTTATTTCAGGATGCACACACAAAACCAAGGTCACATCCTTGATTCCACCTATGGTCGTTTGTTGTAAACTATTATAATAGAGCATGCTTCTAGCATTTTCATTTGTACAAGACAAGACTAACTCTTCCATAATAATCTTCGACATTACACTTGGGCCCGAACCACCGTCAATGAGACAACAATGGGCTATTTTGTCCATAATATTTACAAAAATAAAAAAAACATGGGTTTTTTTATAGGGTGCCTAAAGTTATGTACACCTACCTTATTTACAGTTGAATCCTCTTCATCTACCTCTTCAGAGAGGTTGGCTACAATGGAAGATTTTCCTTCCATGAAATTTTTCAGATGCTTTTGTTGCTCTGGGACAGCAACCATGTCCAGAAGGGTAGAATCAGCTTTAATATTAGCCAATTGATTGAGAATGGTGTATTTGTAAGAGAGAAGAGGGGAGGTAGTTCCTTGACTGCCAGGAACCTTAGAAACCTGAATAGTAGCAGTTGGTGAATATGAGCTTGGGCCAGAAGAAGTGCCAGGAGGATCATATTTACCTTTCAGAGCATAGGATTTATTCCTAGTATTTATGATCATAACATCCTCCGTCTCTACAAAATCTAGGACAGAAATAGTAGTTTCAGGCCTTTTACCAAAGATTTTATCTCTGGAACTCTTCTTTACCTCACAATTACTTTCCTCATGGTGTTCCTCGCAAAAGTTACACCAACTGCGAGGCATGATTGTTTTAGGTTGGAAATTGTTTTCATTAGGATTCCTAAAGGGTGGTGAAGAAGAAGATGAGGCCCCGGGGGTAAGTGAAGGGACATTTCATTTCCGCTCATAAGCTATCATTCAGTTATTCATGTCTTGTACAAGTTGTAAGAGGTTGGACATGTCTATCTAATTAATTGAGTCTCCCTTGGGAAGACTTGTTCATTCAAGTTGTTCTTCATACTCTACACAAGTATTCAGAGTGGAACCAAGGTTATCAATGGATTTTTCCTCAAGCCTATGATGGTAGGGGGAAGATAGAGCATTATAATAATGCATTAAAGTAGCTTGGTTCTGAGGGAGAATAAGTTCAGGAATATGGTTATACAATTTGGTGAAACACAAGTTGAAATACTTGATAGTCTCACCTTCTTTATAAGCAATGTTATTGTGCTCTCGTAACTACTCAGTGGGCTCTTAGACTGCCCATAGTTATACTTGAACCAATAAACTAACTCCTCCCAAGTACAAAGAATCTTTGGAGGAAGATCAAATAAATCGGTTGTTGCCTTCCCTTCAAGGGAATTAATAAATAAGTGCATACAAGTGTCATTTTCATTGGCTCCTATGTTGTGCCAAGCATTAGAAAATGCCACCAAGTGTTCATTCGTGGTAACCTTGTTATTCCCTGAAAACCAAGGGAGATGCTCTTTGAATTTAGGAAGTGGACGAGTAGCAGGTGCTAGGTTAAAAGGGGAGGAAACATGCCACAGAGTAGTTGTAGCATCTTCTTCAAACTGAAAAAACCCATAATTTTTTATGACTTTGGCTGGGTTTGTAGTAGATTGGACAAGGACTTGATGACTGTATAATCTACCAATCACTTACAAGATTGAAGTTTGAGATGAAGAAGCATCTCGAGTGCCACCAGAGCCACCACTATATTCCATCTTGTGAATGATAGGCAAGGGAGAGAAAGACAAATTGGTTGAATCAAACAAAGTTCTCCTTGGATTACTTTTTTGGGATGACAAAACAACGTTTCTTCTTCCTATTTCAGCAATAGGATTAATCTCGGGTGATAAACCTCTTCTTCTCCTAGAGATACGAGGTTCCAAGGACTTGAAAAGAACATCAAAACTATAGGAAAAAAAAATCTATGGTTGATTCCTAGGTTGTCTTTTCCTAGCTTCCCAACATTCTCAGACACTTATGTCTTGTTCAATCACTGCCCATGAGGGTTCAAGCTCAACACGGGTATTAGTGGTCTCTAAGATGGTATTAAACAAGGTTAAAGCAATGTTGGTCTGATCTTTAAGATCGGGCTCAATATTGGGTTGCCTTGCAACAGGTATAGTCATGAAGAAAAGAAACAGTCGAAGAATCAAAAGAAGCAATATAAATATATTCAATGATAATCAAGCATAAAATCAACCAAAGAGATATGGAAGATCTCCCCAGTATGGTCGCCAAATAAATGTTGAGGAAAAGATATAAATTTATCTTACTCAAGAATTTTTTAATCTTGTTTGGCTAAGGCAAGATAGTCGAGAATATTGCCCTATGTTTATAGCCTCAAAATGTATTTCCCAATCCACAAGTATTAATTACAAGGGCTTAAGCTGATTTTTTAAATAAAAGGATTATTTCAAAATATAACATTTTTATGTAATTTTTTGAACCTAAACAGATTGCAAAAAGTAAATGTGGAGATCAAAAGCAAAAATACCAAGTCACGGATTAACACAAATGAGACAGAATAGCAATCATTTTATTTCATTACAAGAAATCAAAATTATCCTTCTCTTTACAAAAATCCTTGTGGGGGCATGGACCAAGGTCAAACTTAGATATCCCCGATGAAAACCATACAAAAGGACTCTGACAAGAAGTAAAAACTGAACTTTAAAATCTGGATCATCTTGCCACATACTGCTGCCCACTTGACTCTACACAATATACTTTATCAGTCATGAAACTCAATTCATAAATAGACAAGTCTACACATACTATCAAAGATAGATCAACACCTATGAAACAAGCATCTGAATAATATGGTTCAACTTTGAACCTTGTTGTCTCAATAGGACCATGCTGTCATAAAAGAGAATTAGGCTTTTAATGAATTTAGGAATGAATGAAAATTGAACTATCTCAATAAAACTCAAGAGAAAACCTTAGTATGCTTTTTCCTTCTATTCTCCTCTTGTTCTTCCTTCTCTTTTGGCTTTTATGCATTCCAAATTAGTTGAAGTAGTTCAAATACCTCATTTATTTAAGTTAACTAAAACTTAACTAATCTTTAGTTTAGGGGAAGAAATAATAATAATAATAATTAAGGGTATTTTTATTAAATAATAACTAGTAGGTGGGACCCCTTGTGACTCCCTTTTATTTCTTAACAAAAATAAGCATAGTTAGAAAACCAATCAAACACATGCCTCCATATAGCTCCCATAATTATTTCCACAATTTGAAATTTAAATATCAGAGATATTTCAAATTATGTCCAAACATGTAAATATCCACAATATTGAAAAATAGTTTTGTCATGCACATGGTGAGCCTCATTTTTGAGTCTTTTGCTTGCATGGGAGGATTGTACATGTGAGTGTGCAGGGGAAATTTGAGCATTTGGTTTTACAGGTGGAGGAGGAGGAGGTAATGACAAGTTTGGCCAGCCACGATGGTGGGAGACTGTTGGGTGAATAATCTCCTGCCATCCATCATTCTTGGGAACTTCAGGTTGCAAATATACATGGGGAGGTACATGGATACCAGGAACATGTTGGGGTTGGAAGGGAGGCCTCTCTAGTCTAGGCTGGACTATCCCTTTCCCAATCCAATTGAAAAATCCATCTTGAAAGAGTTGGTTTAACTCTTGAGGATCAGCATCGAAATGAATTGAGAATACGGGCCTTCTAGGCCCTCTGTTCTAGTTACCTCTGCCCCTATTGTTTCAACCATGACTGTCTCTGTTGAAGAAGCTCATCCTGTATGGAGCAATTATTAGCAACTAGATCTTAACAAACCATACATTACATTCTCTTTATATGAAACAAAGTTTGGCTCAGAAATTAACATCAGTCCCATGCAATCCAATTCATAAAAATTATTTAATAATTTTCAAATGAGCAGGGAGTGAAGTAGGGTTCACGGGATATCTGGGGGGATTGTAATAAGAGAAAAAGTGATATCATGACAGGGAGTAAGAACACGATTACTGCTTGAAAATTCATTAAATAACTGACTGTGCAATCAATACCAAAATATATCAACTGCCATCTATCTTTGTGTCATTTTTTATCACTATCATACAGAGTTTTTATTTTATTTTAGTGAACAGGGCGTGAAAAATGAATTTGGGATCATGAGGGGATTTACAATGAGCGAAAAAAGTGAGAAAATGAGAGGGAATTATACGGATATTGTTCATAAAATAAATTAAATCAAACATCAATCATAGCTTTGTTTCAATTTCAATCCAAAAAGCATCCACTTCCAAGACCAAAAACATTTAACTGTTCTTCAATTGCAAATAGATTGTCTGTTGTCTTCAATAAAACAATTTAATTTCCCAGAATCCTTCAATTTATATCAATCTGTTCATCCTATATAATAACCATGCAATTACCATTTCCAATTCCACAGTCACATAATAACTATTCGAGTCACAATCTTGTATGTTTTAATGTTGACCTCTTCTTTTTAAAACAAACATAATATGCACAACAATTCATGTTATCTATATCCAATATTCATCCTTGGTAATCAAACAATAATAGACCCAGGATTAACAATCAACAGTCAACTGTCATCAAATAAAAATTAGGCCTAAGTTAACCACCCACAGGTCCCTTTTAAAATCCAGATAGAATCGAGAGCATATTCGATGGACCCATCATACACATAGGTCTTCAATCATATAATTGACACAATCTTGATTCAACAACAGCAATCAACCCACAACATGTATCCATGAGATTGATATCTATGTTCCTCAAACATATACAGACTTCCTTCCAAAATAAACGCTTGATAAAATACAGAGCCATAAGATGCATGAAGAGAATAGAACCATAACAACACATAGGTGTCTCTTTTAATACTTGACAAAATCATGATCGTGCTAGGATTTAACACGGTGATGATTGAAAAAAAGTCAATCGACCAAATGGAAAGCTCTCGGGTTGTAGGTAATTCATACCAATTAATCATAGAGATTCGATCAAGAAAATTCTTGAAGTTAGATAGCCAGTGTTCTTTTGAAAACACCACAGTCATTTAACTGGTAACCAAAATCTTAACACACTCCAAAAGATGCCCGAGGAAAAATAGAAGCAAGTCGAGCTCAACAGAACCAAGTCGGGTTCTTTGGAATTTTATTGTAGAGAGGTAATGAAGGTGTGTTTAATATTTGAAAACACAGAGAGCTCATAAACTTTTTACCTGCTAAATAATTTACCACCGAGAAGCAACCACGTGTAACAAATGTAATATTGGAATAATGGAGAGTCGTGCTCCTTTGAAAAGAAACGCTTGATAAAAGACAGAGCCATAAGATGCATGAAGAGAACAGAACCATAACGACACATAGGTGTCTCTTTTAATACTTGACAGAATCATGATCGTGCTAGGATTTAACACGGTGATGAGTGAAAAAAACTCAATCGACCAAATGGAAATCTCTCGGGTTGTAGGTAATTCATACCAATTAATCATAGAGATAAAATATAAAGATTCGATCAAGAAAATTCCTGAAGTTAGAGAGCCAGTGTTCTTTTGAAAACACCACAGTCATTTAACTAGTAACCAAAATCTTGACAGACTCCAAAAGGTGCCCGAGGAAAAATAGAAGCAAGTCGAGCTCAACAGAACCAAGTCGGCTTCTTTGGAATTTTATTGCAGAGAGGTAATGAAGGTGTGTTTAATATTTGAAAACATAGAGAGCTCATAAACTTTTTACCTGCTAAATAATTTACCACCGAGAAGCAACCACATCTAACAAAAGTAATATTGGAAGAATGGAGAGTCATGCTCCTTTGAAAACACCACAATCCTTCAACTTATAACCCCAAGATCTTAACAGAGCCTTAAAGAGAATGCTCGAGTAGAAACAAGGCAATTTGATCTCAACAACCTAGGTACACACAGATGCCTCTATAAACGTGATTGCAGAGAGGAAACGAGGGTCGATTTAAACAATGAAGAATCCTCGAAAACACAGAGAGATGGTGTCTCTTCCCAACACCCAGGAGGTCGACAAATTTCAAAACAATTGACAGTGAGGCTTCACAACATAAAATTCGGCCATTAAAGAAGAGACAAGAGGATCAAATGTTAAAACTCTTGTGAAAAGAATGCCAAAGAACAACTCGTATCCATTTGATACATACAAAGGCCTCCATTAAACATTCTGGAAAAAACAAGATTAGACTATGGAATTATTTCGATGAAATGATAGTAAAGAACAAGCCATACAAAAAATAGCTTGGGGCTGTTGACGGGCGAAAATGTCCGTCCATCAATTGAGAGAGTGGAACCGGTCCGGGGTTGTCTAAATAACCCAAGCCGTTTGGAATGAACCACCCTGACGAGTTTAACGGCTCTGTTGGCCGCTCTAAGGTCTTTTAAGAAAACCAAAGAGAAAACTAATCTAAACTAACTAAACTAACTAAAACTAACTAAAACTAAATAAAAGAAACTAAACTAATTAATAAATAAAACAAATTAACTAAAAACACACAAACTAACTATTACACTAATCTAATTAAAACAAACTACTAAATAAACTAAAAATAAATATAACTATTCTAACTATTATATACAATACACTAATTACTATTATAATAACTCAAATCAACTATCTAATTACCAGCTGCAATATTACTTATTCACAAATGTACACTATAAACAGCCTACAGATTTAATTAAAACCTGCA